>CM064881.1:55647211-55745866 GCA_003313485.2 Penstemon barbatus | reverse complement strand
CCGGTTTTCCATTTACCATTTGACACCTTAAGGCCATGAATAGATGACTCAATAAGATGGCATGTCCACTTTTCTTGAAAGCCAAAATATTGAACATGTGAGCAACCCAGTTCACATCAAGGCCATAGTAGATGCAGGCCCTGGTGTGAAATCTCCTTCTGGGTAGCCCATCCAGGGAGCTGGTTGAACACTCCAGCACCTGGGCAATGATGTCAGCAAAATGCTGAAACTCATCCTTCAACTGAGTCTTCATCATTGTACCAGAAATTTCTTCACCTTCCTTCGCGCACAGAGCCCATAACTTCTTCTCTAATGGGGAACCAAGATTAGTAACCTCTCATCCCTCATTCTCTAGACTGTAAACCTTACTCAGTACCGCAGGGGAAATGCAAACAAATTTTCCCCCAACCTTCCCAATCATCGTGCTTTTACCCATATCAATCTTTCTCTCAGCGTAGAAAGCAACAATATCCTCCAAGAACACCAGTTCTTCGTGGGCTTCAAGTACCTTAACTAACCCATAAGCCTTAATTTTCTCCAGTAAATTCTTCATAAGTGGGGTTCCTGATGCGTGGAACCCTACATAACTTAAATATCTTCCTTTTGGTCCAGCCATTAATTGAATTTTTGAATGAATTGAGAGTTTGAAAAACTTTTAAGATAGAGAACAGAGAGTTAGTAACTTCTTGAGTGCTTAGGAATTTTTAGGGTGCGTAAGCTCGACTGCTCTGATCAGATCTGGTTTTATAAATTTCTATCAGTTTCGGTTTCCGTGATTTACGTGAACCGTTTGATTAATCTGATAGTTTTTAGATCATGTGGGCGAGATTTACGGATTTCAAAAATTATATTTTATTGTCAGATGGGCGGGAAACTCAAAGACACTAGTCTGTTACTTATAAAAGCGCGTTTTTAAATAATACGTTTTTAGTACACACTTATATAATATATCAGACGAGTAGAGTTTTAACTTATCTGACAGACAAGTGATCTGATATCTGATTATTACTAGAGAAAGCCAGTAGCTAGTAATCTTCCTCTGTTGTTTGTCAATCCAGCAAGGTAAACTTATCTTCAATCTTCAAGAATTAAGAGCAAATATTCTGAGAACATAACTCTAACTAACTTTCATTAACAAATATCATCTGTAGATCAAGAGTACCGCTAGTCTTACACGTTCCCCCTGACTTCAAGAATCCATAAGGTAACTAGTTTGTTAAGAGTTAACCTTGAAGATAATAAGATGAGTAAGCTGATGAACTCGAGTCTTCTGATGAGTTCCCCCTCAGCTTATGCATCCAAATTCAGTAGTCCTAGTTCAGCTCTTAGAGTTGAAAACCTTGCATCACTTAGTGGTTTGGTGAAGATGTCAGCAATCTGATTATCAGTATGAACATATTTTATGATGGCATCCCCTTTTTCCACATGATCTCTGATAAAATGGTGCTTGATTTCGATATGTTTAGTCCTTGAATGACTTGTAGTGTTCTGAGTAAGTGAGATGACACTTGTATTGTCACAGTAGATTGGAATTCCACTGATCTTTATGTTGTAATCTTCTAGTTGATGCTTCAACCAAAGTATCTGTGCACAACATGCTCCAGCAGCGATGTATTCAGCTTCAGCAGTAGAGATAGAAACTGAAGTCCGCTTCTTACTCATCCATGAGATCAGACGACTTACCAAGAATTGACAGGCACCTGTAGTACTCTTCCTATCAATCTTGCAACCAGCAAGGTCAGAATCAGAATATCCAATAAGCTCAAATCCTGATTCCCTAGGGTACCATAATCCCAAATCTGGTGTGCCTTTGAGGTATCTGAGGATCTTTTGGCAGCTAAGAGATGAGATTCTTTAAGATTTGATTGATATCTCGTACAAACCCCAAAATAATACATAATATCTGGTCTGCTGGCTGTTAGATACAACAATGACCCTATTATGCCTCAATACTTGGTTATATCCACTAATTTGCCATCTTCATCTTTATCCAGACGAAGTCCAGTAGACATGAGAACACTAACAGTAGAGCTAGTTTCCATACCAAGTTTCTTATACGGATCCTTTGTGTACTTAGCTTGGTTGATGAAAATTCCATCAGTCAACTGTCTAACTTGCAAACCAAGAAAGTAGTTCAGTTCACCCATCATGCTCATTTCGAACTTGTTTTGCATCAGCTTGAAGAACTTGTCACACATCTGTTGGTTAGTTGAACCAAAAATAATATCGTCCACATATATTTGCACAAGTAATATATGTTTTTCCCATTCAACAGTGAACAAAGTTTTATCTACTTTACCATTACGAAATCCTTTAATTAAAAGAAAATCAAATAAAGTGTCATACCATGCTCTTGGAGCCTGTTTCAGTCCATAGAGGGCTTTCTTCAGACGATACACCTTATCTCCTTGTAGATAAACTTTAAATCCAGGTGGTTGTTCAATATATACTTCTTCTTGTAATACTCCATTGAGAAAGGCAGACCTCACATCCATCTGATAGACAGTGAAGTTCTTGTGAGCGGCATAGGCTAGAAACAGTCTGATTGCTTCAAGTCTTGCCACTGGTGCAAATGTTTCATCAAAGTCAATGCCTTCTTCCTGGCAGTATCCCTTGACCACTAGTCTTGCTTTATTTCTGGTGACAACACCATCATCATTCATCTTATTTCTGAAAACCCACTTAGAGCCAAGGACTCTTTGAGGACTTGGTCTAGGAACTAAGTACCAGACTTCATTCCTTTCAATTTGATTAAGCTCTTCTTGCATAGCTTCAATCCAGTTGGAATCACTAATAGCTTCTTCAACTTGTTTGAGCTCTATTTGGGATAGAAAACTGACAAACATGGCATCATTTGCAGCAGCTCTTCTGGTCTTTACTTTATCCAAAGGATCACCAATCACTAACTCTGGTGGGTGATTCTTGATCCATCTGAGATCAGGTTGCAAATCGGGATGTTGACCCCTTGATTGATTTTGCAACACTACTGTTGGAGTTCCAGTAGTAGTCTGTTGAACAGTCTCTGGTCTGTCAGCTGTTGGTAACTCTGTTGGGATACCTCGAATGTCAGAACAACAAAGAGTGCGGAATTTTAAAAATTTTCAAGGCACCTACAGTCCCATAATTCTGTATCCATATTATGTATACCAAAAGGTTGAATCAAAAACACAAACAGTACTTTAAAAAGGGGGTTTTTGATTTTTACCTCACCACAGGCAAGGTGGTGGCAACCTCCAATGTAGTTTTCGATTCACAGCTAGTGATCCAAGTGTCTCACCTCCAGAGTTGATACACACCAGTTGGATTATGGCAACACCTTCTAGTCTTAGGCTACGAACTGGATCTAGAAGGTTTGTTATTAAAAGATTGTCTAGATCTACTTGCAGAGCAAGATCTAGCACAAGGTGAGTAGGAGAGGAGCAGCGGCGGCACAGGGGCAGCTCACGGCCAAGGGTGGCGGCGGCTAGCTAGTGGCGGCGCAGGGAAGGGGTGCGGCTAGGTCAAGGGGGCGGCCAGGGTTTTTGTGCTAGGGTGTTCCCCTTATGAGTTCATGTAGAACTCTATTTATAAGCCTCCCTCAAGACCTAGGTTTGCAAGACTTCTTATGGGCTTTTAATTAAAGGCCCATGTCTTGCAAGCCTCTTTTAATTAACTACTTTAATTAAACCCAATCCATATTAATTAATATATTAATATCTCTCTTTAATTAATTAATTAACACTTTAATTAATTAGATCAACTAATTAATTAATCTCCCACTTGAATTAATACTTTAATTCATTAATTGATTTAATTACCTTTAAATCAATTATTTCCTTTTATATCCTTTTATAACTGTCACCGTCCAACTGTATTGTGTGTGACCCTCTAGGTTCACCATCAATTGGCCGCAGGCCCACGAATTCCTCGTGATTTAATTTATGAACAATAAATTGCTTCGATCAATTAAACTACCTTTAATTGACCACTCCTAGAATCAATCTCCCTTATAAACTCAGGAGTACCCACACTACATGGTCGATGTCTAGCCACAAGCCCATGAAGCCCAACTTCAGGTGAATTGATATTTGTGAACCTCACCTCTTATAAATGCCATGTACATATGGTCCTTCTATCGACTAATTTTTCCGATCAATACTTAGGGTGTGTGAATTGATCGGCACCTCTAAATTTGTCTCGATAACTATACTTTCTAATTCGGAAAATTTTGAAGCCCCTTTCCAAATCCGTCACCGACTGCGGCCGCAGATTCCTCGGATATATTATCTAAGAATCGTATAGGAAATTCTCTCATCCATTACGATGAGTCGGTAGATTCCATATTGGTACTAACCACCCGCGTACATAACTATACGCACCCAACTGATCTTACGCGATTTTGTTAGTTCGATAAGGGTGGTGTAAAATGCCGTGCTAATGTATGTAAATGGAGGTAAAAGATCAATAGTATTGTATTCAGAATGATCGAGTACAGATTACAAGAATTAAGAGTCCTATCCGAGCATTATTGGATGCCGTACAAGCTAGAGGGTGAAATACATATAAGAAAGCCTATGCTATATTTCCTATGTAATTTCGAGCAGTAGCCTCGGAGGAAGAGCACCTGGGAAGTTGTGTCGTCGTCATAAATGCTTGGGGTATTTATAGCTGAGCTGATGGGCTTGGGCCTGGTCTCGGCCCAACCGTACCCTTCGACCTTGGGTTCTCTTCATAGGCTCGGAACAGTTTATTTAGAACCCTGGGTCTGCTCGTTGTTCCTAGGGACAGGATCTGGTGTTGTTCGATCCGCACTGAGCCCGCGAGGGCAGGGGATCCAAATTACCCCTCAACAATACTCCCCCACTTCTCGAGCGTAAAGTGGAGCTTGCGCTCGAAGAAGTACAAGCTATGTCGCACACTGGTATGAGATGAGCCGCTCAGAATATGTTTCGGATATGCCTCGTTAAAAACCTAACTCGAAAAAACCCATTGGGATAAAAACCGAGCTAGGGAAAAAGAGTGCATATATAAGAAACAATATATCGGCGTGTTGAAAAGATAACCTTGTCGTCCACTGTTTGTGTAGGACCTCTAAATTGTAATATTCCTTATTATTCCGCGATGCTTCATTCAATTCCTCGACGAACGCTTTCTAAATTTTCCGATCGTAATATAAAAGGATCAATGGAATACCACGGGGACAATTTCCTAGGAACATACCCCACAATTTGGAAAGTGAAGGATCAAGAATGCAATTCTCAGAAGGATAACTTTAAATTTTTACCCAGAGCAAGTTCAACCGTCGCGGTTACTCGGGGACCTATTTGCAATTTTACCTTTTTAACCCCGTATATATATGTTGACTCGTTGAAAAATTACTTACATATCACATTCTCTCTTGAGCTCGGAGCATTCAAGTCGAAAAAGCTCTTGCTTTAGTATATTTGTTTTCCAATCCATAATGTCAAGTTCTAGAAGTTCAAGGGGCAAAAATAAGGTCGGAGAGAACCAAGAGTCCGACCCTTTGCTAAAGCTTGTCGATGATTACGAAGATGGAGAATTTCATCAAGAAGAAGAGGATGTTGACCCGACCGAAGATCTAGAGGAAAATGTGGTCGAGAAACTCAGCATCGGCGAGGGAGCCTTCGTCAGGATTTTTAAACATACGCTTCCTTCTGACACCGCTACTTCGAACAGGTCAGAGCTTCCCGTCGATCAAACTTCCTGTTATTTTTCCAAAAAGGATCGCGTTTACCTCGAGGCGGAGTTCGGGAAGTTTCTTCCTAAGGGGTTTTCGATCGTCATTCCTTCTTACACCGAACGTGTTACCGAGCCTCCGCCTGGCTGTCAAGCCTTCTACGAGAATCAATTTTCTTGTGGCCTGCGTATTCCGTTTATTCCCCTTATCAGAAACATATTGACTTTCTTTTCGCTTTCCCCTGCTCAGCTTCTCCCGCATTCTGTTGCGTATATTGTAGCGTTCAGCGCTCTTATGGAGGCAAAGGGGGGAGAGGCCTCTTTTAGTAATTTTTGGCAAATATTCCGAATGGACCTGTGCAAGGGTTCAAATGTGGGATTTGTGTCCATCCGCTAACGGTCGAAGCGGCCATTTCTTACGAACATAACAACGGGAAAGAGTAAAGGTTGGAAGAGGAGATTTTTTTTTGAAAGGCCCTGATGTTCCAATATCAGAAGGTAGCTCGAAAACGAGACCATATCGATGGGACGGCGTAAACTCATGGTCGTATGGTCCTCGTAGGATTAAAGAGAAACTCAACCACCGCCTTTCCGATGAATTTCTCGAGCAGTTACGGTCCAATCCTTACCAAACCAAACTCTTAGTTCAGGAAGGTGTTTTGCGGTTGGCTGGGTTGAGTCACTGTGAATATCCTGCCCCAACGATCAAATATTCTTATCCTTTATCCTATCAATCCTTCGAAGGATCCCTTCCGCAGTTCGGTGACTTGCCAGCTTCTGCTGCTCCGCCTCTCGCCCCTCTATCTTTGGGTATGTCTTTAGCTTCTTCCTATCTTGAGGTGTGACATATCAATTCTTCTTGTTTAAAAACATGTACACCTTGTGTTTCCTTTGCAGGTCGAATTGTTGAGAAGTTTCGACTCTCCGCTGCTGGCTCGGTCGGAGATACGCCTTTCTACATCGATCCGTTACCACATACTTCCGAAAGAAGAGCTGATACATGTAATTTAGGTGGAAATTCAGTGGATATACCAGTTACAATTCCTGATCTGAGAGGGCTTGGTACTATGAGTTCCTTGAACTCTGCCACTGCTGGACCTCTTCGAACTCTGTTTTCCCCCGATACTTCTGCTCTTTCGTCCGTTGGTTATAGCCAACATTCTTGGAACCGGATTCTGGGCGTTCAGGAATATGAGAAGCTCCTGAGTCGAAAGAGGAATGCCGACTATTCGGGCCCCTCAAGGAGGGTAAAACCCTTTGGTGTAAGTTCTAACTCAGTTCCATGTCGAGAGGGTAGGTCAGAGCCTGACGTGGCAGATTTCATGGGCGAACATTTCCGCGGTAGCAGGGCCGCTGGATATCCTGAAGACGGGACTATTCAGACAGATCTGGATTCAGGTGGTGAGAACGAATTTGACAAAGCCACTAGAATTTATATGGCTAGCCGGTTTAAGCGGGATATGCTGCTTCAAACGTATCCCGCTTAAATCGTCAAGGGAGGCTTTGAGGTTCTGAGTGATTTCTCTCGAACGTATCATGAGGTAAGAATTTGTCTTTTGACTATCTCTTCTTTCTTTAGAGTCTCTAACATTCACTGATAACCGAAATCTTCTCATAGGTCGGAGATTTGTTCGCTCTCCAGACCTATCGCTTAGCATTGCAAGAGCAGGAATCACAGGATGCTCACGATGCGTATGCACAAATTTTCGTTGATAATCAAACCCTTCGGGCTCAACTGGCAGAGAGTCAACGAGAATTGTCTCAAGTAAAGACGGAGCTCGAGAAAGCAACTATGAAGCATTCCTTATCCGTGGAAGAGGATTTGCTATCATCTGTTAAAGAGAGAAGTGCCCTCGAGGAAGAGCTCAAGAAGGTAAAAATCGAACTTGAGCTAGCAAAGCAAGATTCCGAGCGAGCATATGCCCAAGGCCGGGAAGAGGCTGTGATTCCAGCCATACGAGAATTTTTGAAGTCCCATGTTTTAGATCCCTTAGTCCAAAGAAGAGTGGGAGGGATTCTGCAAACGATCTTCTATAAAGGGGTTCAACAGCTAGTTTCGGCCAAGAAAATTCCAGATAACATGGACGAATATTTTCGATACATGAACCCTTTTAAGAATGCTGAAGGGAAGGATTACAAAGCTTCCTCTTTACCCAAGGCAGATATGAACTGGCAGGATCATCACTTTGCCCCCTTAGTTGAGGAGTTTGGCATTCCGATGCCTAACCCAGATTTGCTCGAGCGCTCCGACGACGATCATCCTTCTGCCTCAGGGGAAAAGAACGAAGATGTCAATATAGATGACGAATTGGATAAGGAAGATGATCCACCCTTTGACCAGACTGATCTATTAGGCGGCGGCGGCGAAGATGGCGTTGGTCCGAATACTGGGTTCGAGCATGCCGGAGGGGGCGATTTATAGTCTTGTAGTTAGGAATCAAATGTATATATATATGCCCGTAATTCGTTTTCTCTTTGTAGTCGGATTTGTTTTCTTTACGATCTGGTTCGCATGACTTGTATATTCTCATCTAATAAACATTTTGACATCATTTGCTCTTTAAAGTTCGATATCTTTTGTACTTTATGCTCGAAAATTATTTATTCCAAATGGAATCTTTCTTGAAGGTCGCGTCGATCCACTATCGTCATAGGGCGTAGTGCCTATAAATACGAGGATCTCTTCAAATCATTTACACTACACCTTTACTTATAGAGATCGGAGCTCTCCCTATATATTCTGCATTCTTCAAATTTCTCGAGTCACTCCCCATTTATTATGGAAAATATACTAGGCAAGGCTATCGACCCTAAACTGTTGTTGGGTGGTTTGAAGAATAAAAATTCGTCCAAAGAGCAAAAACCTGCCAAGGATGCCAAACCCTCCAAATCCTCTTCTAAGACCTCTGTGTCTTTCCCAAAAGCTCCTAAAGGAGGGGAAAATAAGAAAGAGAAAAGTGCTTCATCAAAGCAAACTAATGGCAGTTCCTACAAGTCCATTTTGGATGAAGAGCTTGAGGCTGAGCGCGGGGGCTCTTCCCCGAAAGTTGTCGATTCTTCGAGTGAAGATCTTGTTAGACAGAAAACTCCCGTTCCTTCTTCGAACAAAAGGCCTTATTCCGATGGGGTCACTCCCATTGAAGCTTTGCAGAATCTTGTTATTGGTAGCAAGCCATCCTCTGATGATTCTTCAGTCGTCCCCCCCGCAGGAGGTTTTAGCAAAAAACCTAAGTTGGAGATTGGTGGAGGGGCTTCTGCTGAATCTTTAAGAATTGATAATCCTTCCGAACCCCGCGTTGATTCCGCTCCTCCGAACGTTACTCCTTCCCCGCCCAAGGAGTTGAAAGACGGGTTTGCTTCTAAGGCTGATCCCATAGATAGTCTGTTGCGGGTTGACCTTACTTCTTCCGAAACCGACATGTCCAAGGAGAGAAATTTAGAAGAGTTGTTCGAATCTGGGTCGCACTTCCTGTTTCAGGTTTAATAATAATAATATTCTTTTTTTTTTTTAACTTATCTGAACTTTTTAATAGGCCGGACAGGATTTTCTCGAACTTAAAACACTTGCTGAGCGGGAAACAAATCGGCATGCTGCTATTTCCCTCGAGCTGGAGGAGAAGAAAACCGAATTCGACCGTGTCTTTGCGGAGAAGCTCACTTTAGAGAGAGAGAAGACTGCTAAAGAACACGGAGAAGAAATCCACAAGAAGCTGAATGAAGAGCTCGTGAAACTGAAAAGTCTTCACGAGCAGGAGAAACAAGACTTCGAGCGCCGAGAAAAGGAGGCTTACTATTGTGGATATGAAGTGGGATATGAGGCTCGTAATGCTGAGCTTCGAAAGATTTTCTCCGACAATAAGCTTCTCTAGATGTTGTCTTTTATTTATCCAGACTTGCTGTATGGCTATATTGTTTTACTTCTGTGTGATCATGAATAATTTCTGACATTTTTATCCTCTATGGTTTGTAATAATCTATTTATTTCCTGGATTGCATATTCTTGTATAATTTGATGTGTTCTTTTCCATTCATACTTTAGTTTGCTTTTTTCGTTTGAACTTGCAGTCCATACCCTCGGAATTCTTGATCTTCGATCTTGGTATATTAACTTTACTTATTTTCCAAAATTAGATCACTTTCTCTTCCCGCTCAAATTCTCGGGAAGCGCAACAGTCTTTTGATCTCAACCGTTCCTTTTGCTTTCTGCTAGCCGTTGGATTTTTGAAAATAGTTCCTATAAATGGGGTTCTTCGTTTTGTATCCTTATAAGATTTTCTGAAAGCAGATTCCTTCGACCATGCTGACTAAAATATCTTGTTGCATGGCTCAATATTTTGAATTTCGAGTTAGGACCTATTTTGCAGATCATAGGCTAATTAGTACTTCAATCTCGACTAGGATATCTGCAGGCGAATGCTATTCCGACCTTGGAGGCCAATAAGCTTTATTGCTGACCATCCACGACCCATGTAGTCCCCGCGACTTTCTGTGGTTTCGGAGAAGCTCAAGCATCAAGTTTTCTAAGGGTCTCCAGTGGTTTGTTCGGTTCTTCCTTGAGGATGTTAGGGGTGGAGCTTCGAGGATCGAGGTCCTCAATAAAGTATTCACGTTACACCTAGAAAAAGATGCATTACCCCTCTCCTTTTTGAGGAATTATAAATAAAGACAAAAGCATGTTGGCTTGACAGGCTCCTCCTATTCGAGTAAGGACATTATCATCCGCCGAAAATTTCATAGGATTGCCTGGTTATGGAGTTCCTCTCACGTTCGGATATATAGATTAATTCTTTGTCAATGTTCTCAAGATTGTAAAAAGTACTAGTATCAAAAGATTGGTCTGATATGTAATAGGAGTTGATATCTTATAATTTGTAATTGCTTGATATATCAAGCTCGGAAATTAATAGTCTTTTTGATCGATCCTTACGATCGTTTTACTCAAATGTTGTACTTCATTGGTCTCAGCCATTCTCGGAGGAATTACTGATAACGCTTTCTTTATAAGCTATACTCCGAATTTTTTTTCATGATTCTCTTTTGATGACCGGAATTGAGATTATAACGAATTAGAACAGGACGAACTCGAGCAGGAATAATTTTGACATTTTCTTCACTTACCCAAACGGTTTCTGTATTCTCGAGAAACGTAATGGTCGGCGTATTTATTGCTTGTATCTTAGCCGTTAGTTTTATCCAATCTGAGTCATCGATTGCCTTTTCTTTTCACTATATATAGTTCCATAGTTACCTTCATATTTTTACGTTTCAGTAATTGTTTTGATCGGCTCTATGATTGAGCTTTTACTTCCTTTGACTACTATGTTTCGCTTTCTATCTTCAATAACACGTTTTGAGGTTCGAGTTCGAACTATTTTCCTTTATTACTTTGGCTGCCTCTCGTGGCGATTTACTTCGACTAGGGTATCGACAGGCGAAAAGAATTGCGACTGGGGTACCGGCAGGCGACCAGCTCTCTCTGATTCCATCCATTTAGGGCCGGTTCGAACTCCTGTATCCTGTCAATCCACCCGGTTGGATAGTGGGTCAACTTGTGGAAGGATCTTTAAGGTTTCGATCTCAACTTCTTTAAGATACTTCCGAAGCTGGTTCACAGTATCCCGGCTCGGGTTAATGCGCACGGAAATCGTCCGAGATTCCTCTCGCGCGCCGGTCCTTCATCAGCGGATCTTAAATCATTGGCATAGCCTTCATTACTTACTGATGAAGACCTAAGATCGGTTAAGAGTCCGGGGCATGCTCCGATCCCGTTCTCCTCTATTCCTTTTTTAAATTCGAAGGCTTTCAACTTTATTGTACTACCTGTAGTAGGACGTGATAAATATAATCCTTTTTCTCTTTTGAATTCGAACTTCATTTTTGTATTCGTAGAAAAGAAATAATCATAAATGTGATGAAGATTTTATGAATGAAAAATTTTCTTCTATATTATTGTCGATACTTTTAATTTCGACCTATGTAACTCGCAGCTTATGAGATAATTTGAGAGCCATAATTGATTTGAATTTTTAATTCTTATAATATTTTATCCTTCCATGAGATATCTTCCATAGTTTCGACTTTTCTGGGATTATGGATCTTTCACTCTTAGTCGAATAAACAATCGCGGAGAAATAACATGATGAAACTTAGATCGATCTTGAATATACTTCGGATCTAAGGGGCATGACAAAGGTTTTAACCCTTAGTCGGATAAATAATTGTGAAGAAATAACATGATAGAATTTAGATTGATCTCGAATAATAACTTCGATCTAAGGGGCGTAGCAAGGGCTTTCACCCTTAGTCGTATAAATAATCGTGGAGAAATAATCGAGATTGAATTTAGATTGTCCTTGGATAATAATTTTGATCTAAGGGGCGTAGCAACGGCTTTCACCCTTAGTTGTTTCAGAGCATTTTTAGCCCGAGGGTCATAGCAACAGCTTTCACCCATTCAATAATTTCGATCTAAGGGGCATAGCAACGGCTTTCACCCTTAGTCGTTTCAGAGCATTTTTAGCCCGCGGGTCATAGCAACAGCTTTCACCCATTCAATAATTTCGATCTAAGGGGCATAGCAACGACTTTCACCCTTACTCGTTTCAGAGCATTTTTAGCCCGAGGGTCATAGCAACAACTTTCACCCATTCAATAATTTCGATCTAAGGGCATAGCAACGGCTTTCACCCTTAGTCGTTTCAGAGCATTTTTAGCGCGAGGGTCATAGCAACAGCTTTCACCCATTCAATAATTTCGATCTAAGGGGCATAGCAACGGCTTTCACCCTTAGTCGTTTCAGAGCATTTTTAGCCCGAGGGTCATAGCAACAGCTTTCACCCATTCAATAATTTCGATCTAAGGGGCATAGCAACGGCTTTCACCCTTAGTCGTTTCAGAGCATTTTTAGCCCGAGGGTCATAGCAACAGCTTTCACCCATTCAATAATTTCGATCTAAGGGGCATAGCAACGGCTTTCACCCTTAGTCGTTTCAGAGCATTTTTAGCCCGAGGGTCATAGCAACAGCTTTCACCCATTCAATAATTTCGATCTAAGGGGCATAGCAACGGCTTTCACCCTTAGTCGTTTCAGAGCATTTTTAGCCCGAGGGTCATAGCAATAGCTTTCACCCATTCAATAATTTCAATCTAAGGGGCATATCAACGACTTTCACCCTTAGTCGTTTCAGAGAATTTTTAGCCCGAGGGTCATAGCAACAGCTTTCACCCATTCAATAATTTCGATCTAAGGGGCATAGCAACGACTTTCACCCTTAGTTGTTTCAGAGCATTTTTAGCCCGAGGGTCGTCACCCATATTTATTTTCCGATCCAAGGGGCGTAGCAATGGCTTTCACCCTTGGTCGATCTTCGAGGGTCGTAGCAATAACTTTCACTCTTTTTAATAGTAGATGGAGATAAATAGAGATTGAGTAATAGATGAACAGAGATCGATAATATCGGAATACGACGAATAAATATGAATATTGTAAAGCGAATTTCCACTGAACATATAACTCTGATCGAAATAAATTTTGATGAAATAATAGTCTTCTGTAACCATGAGAAAAGATGAATCATAGCGAAATAGCAGATAGTAAATAAGCCTAGGACTTGATAAATAATCCTTCTGCCTTGATAAGAATATTCTTTGCGAGGTTCTTTCCTGTCGTAAATTTGATCTTTTCCAATCAGTTCCTCATTTATTGGGAATTGTAAGGGTCGGCAAATCTTATCCATTCACTTCGCGAATTATCTGCCGTTGGATTCTTTCAATTTTTGCTATAAAAGGCTGTCATATCGTTGAAATTATCTCATTTATTGTACCAGCATTTTATCTGTCCGACCATGGTGATTAAGATCGTTATTCAATTAATTCAACTCTTTGAGCTCAGACTTCGAATAATCTTCAAGCGGAAGAAAGACTACCTCGACCTCGCTTAGAATATCGACAGGCAAATATGATTTCCATCTTGAAGGCCAATATGCCAGATTCATGAAGTCCACAGGTTATTGCGTAGGTCTTCGATTAGGGACCTGTTGCTACAATGCATTTAGGAAGACATATCAGGGAGAGAATGACGAAGAATGTAGTTACCCGACAAGCCGCGCGCTTGCCCCCCTCGTCTTCAGAAGATCGTAAATAAAGTTAAAAGTCTGCGGGTCCAAAGGAGATTCCATGCTTGGAGCTAAGTTACTTCGAATAAACGATAGGAGAGGAGACCGAAAATTTCATAGGATTGTAGAAAGTAAATGGGTTCTTATGTAACATATTAGCTTGTGCTATGCTCGAAATGTATCTTCCACATTTTCCTTTCGAACTCTTGTATCTTTTTAATAATATTCATGAATGGAATTTTCTCTTTTCCTTGTTGATAAAATAGAGCACAATCAGACACGTTCTTATTTCCAATAACTCAATCTTGAATAACCGAACAGTGGTCGCTTGAGTGAGTAAGAAACTAATATCTTGGTAGATTTGAAATTAATAAAGAACTCGTTGTGATTGATCATTGCTATCGCCGAATTTCCAAAGCTGTCGAATTTTTCAGTTCGAGAGTTTTGTTTGAGTAGATCAATCATAGCTTTTTCGATTCGAACATCACTAGTCGGTTGTAAAAATAGCGGTTTCATATTTAGAATATCATGTACACGAGGGTTGAACTTTTGGACAAGTGTTCCTGATCCTTGGGCTGTTTTTCGAGTAGGATAATAAGTAAAACATTTGTTCGAATGAACTTTTCGAATAAGCCTTTGTTTGCACATTGTTAGACCGTACGTTCTCCTAACCAAACAGGACCCCGTATCTGTCAGTTCATTTATTACGTACATCCTAACCGTTTGCGAACTGTTATCTGGGCCGTTGGTTCAAAACCCTTCACTGCTATAAATAAGTCCATTCATTTATACGACATTCCTCACTTTTCCCTTTATGCTTCCTCCGATCCCCATGGGTCGAGTTTTAGATTTGATTCATATTATCTCTAAGATAAAGGAGTTTGAGATTAGACTTCGAACCCTGTTTTCCGATCTTAGTTCCTTTGGTATAAGCTTTTTCGCTTAGAATATCGACATGCAAAAGAAATCGCGCCTAGAATACCGGCAGGCAACCTGTTTTCCAAGATATGCCTTATCTGGTGCAGGTTAGAATTTCGGTTTTCTAGCGTAGCATCTGATCGGGCAGCTGGTTAATCTGAGAGGAGTTCTTTAAATCTGAAGCACCAGCTTCCTCGAGGGCTTTCTTGAAGTATAGCTCCCTTGAGCTCGCTTGGGGCGCCTCCGTCGAGATAACCCTTTGCTGCTCCGGTTCGGATTAACCTGTAAGTAATGATTGAGTATTTCAATCATTATTTACAGATGAAGACCTAAGGTCGGTCTGAAGCCCAGGAGAGGAGCTCCGATCCTGTCTTCGCCCCGTATTAAGACGGATGTGCGACACGTGATGAGTGATGGCCATGAAGAGTCACTGCTGAGTTCTGCATCTGGAGCAATCTAAAGGGAATGATGACCGAATATATACCGGGGTAGAATTACTTGTAGAATTTGGAGTAGGGTAGGAATGATTGTACTGTATCTCTGGAGTTCGAGATTTTATCCGAGGCATCATTTGTAACTTGTTTGAAGAATACTAATAATAAAACTTTGGTTATCTGCTCAAATTGTTTTCTTCTTTTGTGTCTTTCCTATTTTCTCCGATCGAATACGACCGAGACTTGTTGGAACATGTACTTAATATGAAGTTATTTACTCCTTACTTTTGGAACTATAATTTTCCTTTAATGATCGAACGATTGCGCGTCCTCGGTTTCGACCCCCAAGATCTATATAACTTGTTGCCCTTCTACTAACCCTGAGATTACTAAATATGAAGATCGAAAAAATAAATTCCGAACATTAATAAGTTGTAACTCCATTGATTCCCTCAACCTTTTATCGTTAGCTGACCGGGCTGTGGAAAATAAATCCAATGTAGGAATAAATGAACTGAACAATCGTAGAATAGAAAAAGTCTGGGATTCGCCCCGTTGGTCTTATCTTCGACCTTACATTGACGAATGCTCCGCTGGTCGGAGGTTTGTTCTGGAAAGTAAATGGTTGAGTTTCTGGTTAGTTAGGCTCTCTGCTGATATATGTATTTCTCCTCTAAGAGAGCATATCTCGATCTAATACTCGAATAAAGCCCCACGGTGGGCGCCAATTGATCTTACACGATTTTGTTAGTTCGATAAGGGTGGTGTAAAATGCCGTGCTAATGTATGTAAATGGAGGTAAAAGATCAATAGTATTGTATTTAGAATGATCGAGTACAAATTACAAGAATTGAGAGTCCTATCCGAGCATTATTGGATGCCGTATAAGCTAGAGGATGAAATACATATAAGAAAGCCTATGCTATATTTCCTATGTAATTCCGAGCAGTAGCCTCGGAGGAAGAGCACCTGGGAAGTTGTGTCGTCGTCATAAATGCTTGGGGTATTTATAGCTGAGCTGATGGGCTTGGGCCTGGGCTCGGCCCAACAGTACCCTTCGACCTCGGGTTCTCTTCATAGGCTCAGAACAGTTTATTTCCCTGGGTCTGCTCGTCGTTCTTGGGGACAGGATCTGGTGTTGTTCGATCCGCACTGAGCCCGCGAGGGCAGGGGATCCAAATTACCCCTCAACACCAACCTAGGCATGTTATGATCAAGCTAAGTGATCTATACCTAGATCTAAGTACACACACTCATGTAGCGAATTCACCCTAGCACCTCAAGTCAAAGGACTAAATCGTACACTAGTATAAGTCTTGAGAAACATCCAATCACCGATATGCGCCATGCGCTTCCACAATGGGTTTCTCTGTTCGGTTCGTTCGATGCGTTCGATCCTCTCTCGAACCACCTACTCATATGCAATGGCCTCAAATGCCTTGCTCATGAAACGCTTCAAATTCACTCCATGTGAATCATGCATACTTGTACAAGACTTGGCGATTCCTACGATACCCTTTCTCGTTTTGGAATCTATGACTTGGAACGTGTTTTAAGATTACGACCTTAGAGACTGTTTTATGATTGCACTCAATACCGAAGTGAATCGTCCCATAGTCAAATGTAATCTAAGGATTTCATCCAATCGCTTAAATGTATTCGCGAGAGATGAAGTTGGCCATTGTTTATTCTATACAGATATAAATAAACGCGCGTATTAATTATAGAATCAAAGATTGTTATTTACAGAATAGACCTATTACAAGCTAAATGAATTGGCTTGCTGGGCACTATCCTACTATCCTATTCTGTAAATAACAATCTAAATGAATTGACCTTAGGTTAGATGTGATTGGTTTAATTTAATTAAAAGCCCATAAGAAGTCTTGCAAACCTAGGTCTTGAGGGAGGCTTATAAATAGAGTTCTACATGAACTCAAAAGGAACACCCTAGCACAAAAACCCTGGCCGCCCCCTTGACCTAGCCGTACCCCTTCCCTGTGCCACCACTAGCTAGCCGCCGCCACCCTTGGCCGTGAGCTGCCCCTGCAAGTACATCTAGACAATCTTTTAATAACAAACCTTCTAGATCCAGTTCGTAGCCTAAGACTAGAAGGTGTTGCCATAATCCAACTGGTGTGGATCAACTCTGGAGGTGAGACACTTGGATCACTAGCTGTGAATCGAAAACTACATTGGAGGTTGCCACCACCTTGCATGTTGTGAGGTAAAAATCGAAAACCCCCTTTTTAAAGTACTGTTTGTGTTTTTGATTTAACCTTTTCGTATACATTATATGGAGACAGAATTATGGGACTGTGGGTGCCTTGAAATTTTTTAAAATTCCGCACTCTTTGTTGTTCTGACAATCGAGGTATCCCAACACCAGTCCCTCTATCTGATCTGATCTTTAATATCTTCATGCTTTTCTCGTTTTGGATCAGTTCCATCAGATTAGTCAGATGCTCTTTGATTTTCATGAAAATCACCCAAGTGTATCTTGAATAGTCATCCACAACAGCTAGGCAATATTTCTTTCCACCGTTGCTGATTGGATCAAATGGTCCAAATAAGTCCATGTGTAGTAGCTCCAATATTCTTGTAGAAGATTGGTGCTTCTTGCTTTTGAAAGATGATTTGATTTGTTTACCCTTCTGACAGTTCTTTTACTTGGTCAGAATTCTTGTAAGGGATCTAAGCATTCCTTACTTAGCTGATTTTGATGTTTTGGGAATCATCAAAACCTCCCTCAAATCTTTGCACTCTATCTTCATCTTCAACCAACAAAGATGCTTTTTATCCTTAATTGAAGGAATTAGACTATTGGAAGTTGTTTCAGTATATTTTGTCTTGCGCGGGCTTCTTTAGAGAGAAAAGTATTTTATGAGCTTACGGTTAAATATGCGGACACCTCGGTCCATCTAAAACCCGTCGCCGAATGCATGCCAAGAGTGAATCCTCAACTTCCAACGAAATAATTTCTTATTGTTCCATCCAAGACAATCTATCTTTTTATTATTTAGTTATTTAGTTATTTAGTTTCCTTATTTTTAGTGAGTTAGTTTCTATAGGATTCTAGGAGTTATTCAGTTTCCTTAAGAGTTTTATTTCCTTTCAGTTACCTAGGATTAGAGTCTTATAAAAGGAGTTGTAATCTTCACTATTTTTAGATATTGATGATTATGAGTTTTTGAAAAAGAAGAGATTTGTTCTCTCAAAGGTTCATGGGTGCCTATTTCTCATGTTCTTGTAGCAAATTTATCTGATGGAACTTGCTTGCAGAATAATCACTATTCTGCCCGACTTCAGTTGGTATCAGAGCTTCAGAATTTTCCAATGAGGATTAAGTTAGTTGCGGTCACACTCAAGGGTAGGGCTTCTGCTTGGTGGGAGCAGTTGCGCCATTCTCGTGAATGACAGGGCAAGTTTATACACTGATTGGGAAGATCGAGGTTTTGCCAAGCAAGTCACAGATTTACCCAACCTCTGGCTAATACTGGGTTTCTTTCTTCTTGGGGCAAAATTTGTTGGAATATGCCTTGATTGTCAATACAACAGAGTGCGGAAATTAAAATTTTTCAAGGCACACCCACAGATCCCATAATAAAATCTCCAAGTTATATATACGAAAGACATAAAACAAAGCACAGAAATAATCTAACAAAGGGGGGATTTCGATTTTTACCTCACCACAGGCAAGGTGGTGGAAACCTCCAACTCTGACTCTGAACTCTGATTAAGGTTCTGGTTCACTGGAGTGATCCAAGCGTCTCACCTCCAGAGAAAAGTCCACACCAACTGGATTATGATGACACCTCTTAGTCTTAGGCTCAGAACTAGATCTAAGAGGTTTGTTGATGAAGGATTGTGCAGATCTATTTGACAGATCAAAATTCTGCACAAAAGTAATAAGGGAGAAGATATGCGGCGGCGGCACTAGGGCTTTCACGGCGGCGGTGCGGCGGTGTTACGGCAGCACACGGCGGCGGCGCTAGGGCTTGGGCGGCGCAGGGTGGGGCGGATTTCCTAGGGCAAGAGAAGACTAAGGTTTTTGCTTAGGTGCTTGTTCTCTGAGTTCTGTCAGAACTCTATTTATAAGCACTCCTCAAGTCCTAGGGTTACAAGATTCCTAATGGGCTTAGGAGTTGATTTAGCCGGATTTCGTCGGGTTAATTGTATATCAGTGAATTTGTATATTTAGTAGGGCTCCGTTACTTTATTCCGGATGGATCAATCACAAAGAAAAGCAATGATTAAGAACAAGAAGTATAACCACAAGTTAAGCTAATAACACATCAATATGGAGAGCAAAATACTATGAATGATATAGATTCTTATTCAGTTGTAATGCATTAGGCAAAGAGTATTTGTGTATCCTTGAAGTATAGGATTTCGTAGTTGTTTTATACAATGATTAACTAGGTATTTATACAATGTTTAACCTAGTTTTACAAGGAATCATAGTCCTAATAGGACTCGGCCCATATATCCTTCATGGGTCCGGAGTATTATCTTTAGATCGAAGAGAGCAGTGCTTGGCCGGGTCTGTTAGACGATCTTGATCCGCTCGGATTGGTCTAATCGATCTTAACATCTTCGTTCGATTCGAGCAATATGTAGGGTGCGAAATAGCCCCCATCAGTACTCCCTCACTTCTTCGAGCGTATAGATAATAGAAGCTCGTAGAAGTAGATAGATCTTTACGACTGTTTCTTTTCTATGAATGGAGCCTCGTTAAAAACCTTACTTAAGAAAAAACCCAGTGGGAAAAAATCTTAAATAAGGAAAAGAGTGCTACATATCATAGATAGTCGTTTTTTCTGTCCAGTTACGGATCACCACGCGTCTATTCTGGAAACTTTTCATATCCTTCCCTTTTTGGCGGGAATATCAGTAGTTGCCATAAGTTCGAAACGTCATTTCTCATTTTCTTATAAATAGGTGACTCTATAGTTCGCCATTTCCCTTTTATACTTCCTTACAACTCGTAATCACTTTCTTGACTAGTCGCTCATCACGCTAAGTTTTTTCGTTTATAGACCTTCATTTTCCGAGAACCAGAATATATGGCTTCTGTGAGGAGATCTTCTTCTAGAGAGGTTGTCGCCCCCGACAATGAGGAGGAGTTGCAATCTAGTGTAACTGATTTTGTCGTCCCTGTGGAGGATACGTTTAAGGTACGGATCCTTACTGACGCGGATGTGGCGGCCCGAGCCAAAAAGGGCAAAGGTACTGTTCCTCAAATTTCTGAACCAATTGAGGATGTCGCTTGCGCTTATACGGCGGAGACATTTCCGGAGGTCGTGAATAACTATGCTAAATATTTTCCGGAAGGTTCTGAGATAATTCTTCCTTCCTCTACTGATAGGGTCACAATTCCCCCGGAGGGATGCCGAGCGTTTTATACGGCTCACTTTAACAGTGGACTTCGTCTTCCTTTATCTCCCCTCTTTCTCGAAGTCTTGAAAACTTTTAGTGTGTGCTTGACACAGCTGGTTCCAAATTCCGTTGCTTTTGTAGTTTGCTTTTCGGTTTTGATGATCGCCAAGGGGTTTAGCCCTTCTTTCCGTAATTTTACACAACTTTTTCGCTTTAATATTTCTAGTTCTTCAAATCGGGGATATTTCTTCGCTAGTCAACGACCTAGCCGAGCAATCTTTGATGCCCCTGTTTCTAGTAATCCCTCATGGAAATCTCATTTCTTCTTCGTTCGTCCTCCATCTAATCTTCGCTTAGCGGATGGTACGAGTGTGCCTTTTTCATGGGATCATGGTTCTAGTTGGATTTCCGGAGGTCGCTTAGCGACAGGCGAACTGATTCCCGATGATGCTAAGTTTATCGCTGATATCTCCGAATTGCGTGCAAACAAATTTCAAAGTGCTCTTTTGATTGGGGAAGCTTTCCTTCGCAAGGCGGGGTTAAGCATTCATAGTTTTCCCATCAATTCACCATCCGAACCTCTTGGTTAGTAATTTATTTGATCTTAGCGATATCATTTATTGGGAAGGTACATAATTTATGATTAATTTCTTTTTCAGCTGATATGGTAGAGAATTCTCGACATTCTTCGAAGGGAAAGATGGTCCTTTCAAAATCTTCTAAATCCGCCGAGAATGCGCCTATCGAGCAGAGAGCGTCACGAAAAAGGAAGTTGGAGTTAGGCCATGAATCCGAAGAGGACAGAGAGGAATCATCAGAATCTCCTCAGGAGCCCCCTATTCGTCAGGGCACGGGACCTGGTTATCCTCCTCTTTCTCTTAGGACATCTTTAGGCGTTCGAGGATGTCACACCTGGTCGAAACCTCATCCAACTAATAATCCAGTCGATAGGAAGAGGAGTTATTATGGACGTTCCGGCCAGGATCTTTCTTTAGTCGGAGAAAAACACCCAAGACCTACTCTTTTCGAAATGATCGAGGAACATTTGGAGGGAAAGAGAGCCGCTGGTTATTCCGAGAAGGACTCTCTTATCCACGATGATAATGAGAACGCGATTGATAAGGCAACTCGTGTTCTTTTGTCTGGTGTTTTTACCCGTGATCTGAATAAACTTCTTCATAAGGATCCTCTGGAGAAATTCCAACGAGCTTGTCTTTATGCTGAAAAGGTGATATCCTTTTCCTTTAATCATGTTAACAGATAACTTTAAGTGTATTCCTTAATTTACTAATCCATCTCTTTTTCTTGCCCTCTTTGCTTGTTCAGACTAAGACGTGTCTTACGTCATACGCCTATGAGAATGCACTTTGGAAACAACAGTGCGAGTTCTTGGATGAGAAGAATAAAGCTTTGCTTCGTAAATCCTCCGGTTCAGAGGTTGGTCCCTCAATATCTTCTTCAGTTCCTACCGTAGAGACTTATGCTACTGGGACTGAAGACCAGGAAATAATAAACAAGGTGATGGAGGTTTCTCGTGCTCAAGAGCAGGCCAATCAAATGGCTAGAAAGTTAGAGGAATTTCAGTTACAGAGCACGGCTCGAATTAGTGAGCTGGAATCTCAAGTGTCCATCCTCGAAGCTTCTTTAGAGGAGTACGAAAACGATGTCCCACTTAGGCAAAGAGATAGATATGTCAGGAAATCTGACGAAAGTGTTGTTCGCGAATTTCTCAATTCTCCTGTTCATACGTCGTTGGTGTATCGGATGGTCGGTCCTTTACTTGAAAATACTTTTAAGAAGGCGATTCATCAGCTGGTCGCTCTGGAGATGATCGATGATCGTCGAAAAGAGTATTTTAAGGCTGCTCATATTCGGTTGAATCGCTATGGTGAATTTTATTCTTCTTCTGAGGTCCCAGATGTTCTATATCAAGGTTTTCCTCTAGCTCACCTTGTCGAAGAATTTGGAAACCCATTGCCAATTCCTCCTTCTGACGTCAACGAAGAGCTTGATAATACTTTTGTTGATCCCGAAGTCGAGGAAGAAGAGGAAGAGGATATTGGTACGACTGAGGTCGTCGGTACCGACCAGAGAATTTCGGATAGCGAGCAGGCTTCTTTAGAACAGTGAATTTTTGAATGATCCTTGTAATTATTTTACTCGTAGGTATTAATTGTAATTTTACCTTTTCTTCTCTTTGTACGCTAAACGTTTCGTATTCTGACAGTCGTGTCTCTTCGGCTTCGCCGTAATAATTCAGACAAGTCATTAAATCTGGCGTAATCATTATGCGTGTGTCTTTTCATATTCTAGCGTTTGCTCCAAGGTCATTTTTCCTGTTTCGCGCCCTTTCTTTAGGCCTGACGCGTCCTTTTGTGTAGTATAAATACGAAAGGTAAAAACTTGACTTGTTTTTACTGCTATACTCTTCTCTTGACAGAATACTCGTTTTTTACTTAGTCGATAAATTTTCTCGATAATAATTTGTTTATTTTCATAATCCGACCATGAGTAACCTCTTTGGCAATACTTCGAAGCGACCTTCCCGCGAGGGCGCTCGGGACACCAGATCCAAAAGGCATCGAAGAGACGGACCGTCGATGGAGCCTTTTCGTTCGTCCCAAATAATTAGGTCGGAGATCGATACCAGTGTTATTGTTTCTGAACCTCTCTCTGTGGTAAATTCGTCGTTTCTTGAACCAATCCATCCCGCTTCAACTCAAGTAGGAAGCATGCCTTCGCCTGGTCGGTTTGCTTTTGGCGATATGTCCAACGAGGAACCAGCTTATAACATAGCTGTTAGCTCAGATGCTCCTTCCTTTGAGCATGTTTTTCATGGGGGGAATTTTACTGTTTCCCTTCCTTTGTCAGTTTCTACTGCCCCAATCACCAGCGGAGGGCAAACTGGTGATGGCTTTTTTGTCAATCCTTCCGTAACACAATCTATTGTGCAGGATTGCCCAGAATATTTGTTCAATGATACTACAGTGATGACTACCTCCTTTGAGTCGGGGGGACCTTCCGGAGATCGAACCGGTTCCAGGTCTGGCCGCCGAACCATTTTTTCTGCTTCGGGCAAGGAAATTTCTGTTAGTCCTGACGGGAGAGAATCTCCTCGTCAATTAGATGATCGATGCATTCTTCAGCAAGTTAATGATATTCTTTTGTCGGAGACTCCACGTTCTGATGGTGTCCCTTTGACCAGCGAACTGCCTGGTTCTGTTGAACCTGATGCTTTGTCGTGGGACCTAGGTATGAGTACTATTTTGCCTGGCGAGTTGAGGAAGCTCGAAGGAACTTCCAATGTTCGCCTTGTTCAATCTTTGGTGAAGATATGTGAGCAGGTAAATATATTTCGAATATTTTTCCTGTTCTTCGTTTAGAATTCCTTGTTGTAAGGCGGTTTCTTTTACTCTTTCTGTTTTTAGGGCAAGTATTTTGCACTCCAGCTGGGTGTGCAAAACGACGAACTATGGAGTTGTCGGAGAGTTCTTCAGGGTCAGTTGGAGTCTGAGAAAGCTAAAAGCAGGGGTTTAGAGTTGCAGCTGCAACTTGATAAAGATGATCTTCAAAAATTGGAGGCCGAAAAAGTTGTCCTTGAAAAGGAGAGAGACAATTTAGCTCAGGCAGCTGTTCTGGCGGAAGAATCTCGTCGGCAGTCTTATGAGGAAGGTTATGACGCCGGTTATCTAAAGCGTCAAGAAGAATTGATGGCTTTTGCTGGGAGTCTGACTCCTCGGAAAGCTGTTTCTGGTAGTCGGCCTGCTGACCGTTCTTCTCAGTGACCTTTGCTCGACCTGGCAGACCTTGGACTGTCTCCCTTTTTTTTTTTTTTTTTTTTTTTTTTTTTTTTTTTTTTTTTTTTTTTTTTTTTTATGGCCCGACTTTTGTGTAGTTACTTGGGCTGAAATTTTTGTAATGGGAGGAAAAATTGGAAACGATGATCTTCTTGTAGGCAGATTCTATCCAGTATAATTGTCTTTCGTATATGTACTTTGTTATGCTCATGCTTCCTTTTTGCATAAATATAATGTTCGCTTCAGCAAGTTAGGACCTTTGTTGATCAAAATCCAGTATGCACCAGTATATTTTACGTCATAATTTTGGCAAAAAGGTTATTCATATCGATAATGCTCATCGTCTTGGTCGATGCTCAATCTAAGCCTTGTACTTTTGTCTTTTTTTTGCGATCTAAAACTTATATATAAAGAGGTTATTGTCCCTCTGTTGATCTTCAGTTTTCTTTACGTCATTCTCCAGAAAAATGTCGCTTTCAATCTTTTCTAAATCCTTATATTCCCCGGCAACAATCTTTGAACGATATTTCCCTTGGCTAGTGTACCATTATATTACTTTCTTGATATGGGAGGAATTGGAAAATGTAGGTGTTTCAGTCAGATCTACCCTGTTCTGACCCTCTTAAGCAATTCTTTGGTATGTTAGGCAGTGACGTCTTTGCCGTTTAGAAGTAGGAGGACTATTCTCCTGATTTCTATGTCAGATTTCTTGGGCTCCATAGGAGTTTCTGTAAAGCTTAGTCAATGGTCAGTCACATAATGTATGAGGCAGTGACGTCCCTCGTATTGTGAAGGGTTTGGTCTTTTATCTTCTATCTTTTATCGAGTAACTATTGTTTTCGCTGTGATTTTGAAGCTTATGTCACTTTGTTTGTGGCTTCTAGGTTTTTAAACTATCGACCATGAAGTATGATCGTTCCAGTAAGGCCGGTCTGGAGTTTTTTAGGTTTACTTGTGTTATCTGGGTGATCGCTTCGATCCATGACTTTTCTTGTTGTAGATCAGTTGAGGCGAACAGATGGTGCCGTTCCAACTTATTTCTAAATGATTCTATCTGGGTGATCGCTTCGATCCAAGACTTCTCTCGTTGTCGACCAGTTGAGGCGAATAGATGGTGCCGTTCCAACTTATTTGCATTTATTACGGGGAGTCAAAGGGTCGTATCTATGTCCGTTGATCAAATACTTTTTCAGCCGTTGGATCTTTCAGATCTACCCCTATAAATAGGGGGCTTGTTTATATTCTTTATTTGCAATTTACCCAGAAAGGATGGAGGTCTCAAATTCCTTAGATTTTATTCTGCCCTCTGATCCCATTGTTTTCAAGAAATCTCATTACTATGAATTATTTATTCAAAATAGTGAAGTCGTTCCCAGTCTTGTATTGACGGGTCCCATGCCAAGCCTACCTTGTATCGACGGGTCCCATGAGATCTCTGCATTAGTCTTCATCATACTAGAGGTCCGTGGTTTCCGTTTGCACATGGTGGGTTCATACTTGCCAGTCACCCCTGTTCTTCGATGTAACCTCAGGAGTGATAGACCACCGGGGTGGCTGGTAAATTTACCGTTTCACGACGGTCCCGAAGAGATGCTGCTATAGAGTAAAATGTTTTATAGATAAAGTAAAAGCAGTATCTTCTTGCGGGTGAGTGAGCATTGCTTAGCTATCTGGCTGGTAATGTTCATTTCGTCTGGAAGAATATTTGATCTTCAGAGCCTGGCCGTCGAACCAAAGAAGTCGACCATCCTGAGCAGCATGCTTCTTAGGTGGTTTATCATAATCGACGAGGTACTAGGGAGGAGATTGGTGTTTCCGTGGACATTGTCGTGAAGATCGCCGATAACAGAGGATCATCTTATTTACACATTGTAATGATCTTTAAGTAGTATGTAGGCCTTTGTAACGTATGGTTTTGTATGTAACTGTTTTGATGAATAAAATATACTCTATTCCTCGTATCTTCCTTGTCGTTAATTCTGTTATAATTTACTTATGAGTAGCTTGATCCGAGCAGACGGTTTTATACTTAGTCTATCTTCAAAACTTTAGCAGATCATTTAGATCGTTAAGAACAGATCAAGGAGTTTTTATTGAGCGTATCAACGTTTACTCGACTTGTCATAATTTAGAACTTTAGGTTTTTAACCCAAAGTCTTTTTGATCGTTTTAAATAGTTCGAGGAGTGTTTATCGAGCGGATCGATGTTTACTCAACTCCTTTTGATTAGACTTAGGTTTTTAACTCAAACAGTCTTTTCGATATATCGAGGAGTTTTTATTGAGCGGATCAATGTTTACTCGACTCTTTTTTATTAGACTTAGGTTTTTAACCCAAAAGTTTTTGGATCGATAAGTTTGAGCGAGGAGTTTTTATTGAGCGGATCAATGTATACTCGACTCTTTTTTTGATTGTAGACTTAGGTGTTTTACCAAAAAGTCTTTAGATATATCGAGGAGTTTTTATTGAGCGGATCAATGTTTACTCGACTCGTTTTTGATTGTAGACTTAGGTTTCTAACCCAAAAAGTCTTTGATAAGTTTGAGCGAGGAGTTTTTATTGAGCGGATCAATGTATACTCGACTCTTTTTTTGATTGTAGACTTAGGTGTTTTACCAAAAAGTCTTTAGATATATCGAGGAGTTTTTATTGAGCGGATCAATGTTTACTCGACTCGTTTTTGATTGTAGACTTAGGTTTCTAACCAAAAGTCTTTGATAAGTTTGAGCGAGGAGTTTTTATTGAGCGGATCAATGTATACTCGACTCTTTTTTTGATTGTAGACTTAGGTGTTTTACCAAAAAGTCTTTAGATATATCGAGGAGTTTTTATTGAGCGGATCAATGTTTACTCGACTCGTTTTTGATTATAGACTTAGGTTTCTAACGAAAAAGTCTTTAGATATATCGAGGAGTTTTTATTGAGCGGATCAATGTTTACTCGACTCGTTTCATTTCTGACAATATGATTGCGCGATTCCGATGAATGTTCAACCGATATAATCGATATATAAAGTGCCAAAGAAATCTTTAATAATTGAACTTCTAGGCCAAGGCCTTTATTACAAAGATTGAAATTTGATAAAGTAAAAAGTAAAAAATGTATTATAATATGCTAAAATTTATTTACCATAGTATTTCCTAAGGTTGACAGCATTCCAGGTTCTTGGTAAGGCAGTTCCATCCAAGTGTGCAATTCTGTATGAACCTTTCTTCCCCACGCCAATGACGATGTAAGGTCCATCCCAATTTTGTTGTAACTTTCCCACATGCTTGGATACTTCTACCTTTTTCAAGACCAAATCTCCTTCTTTGAAGGTTCGGATGCGTACTTTTTGATTGTATGCTTTCTCCATATTAGCTTTAGTGGCTTGTAAGCGTACAGCAGCTTTATCTCTTAAAGCTTCTGTTAAATCAATGTCGTTTTCTCTTGACTTTTCATTTTCTTGCTCATCGAACATTTCTACTCTTGGCGTTGGGATTAGGGTTTCCACAGGGATAACCGCTTCCGACCCATATACCAAACTAAATGGGGTTTCCCCCGTTGAGTTCCTTACCGTCGTCCGATTAGCCCATAATACTCCTGGGAGTTCATCAAGCCATTTTCCTTTGGCTGCTCCTAATCTTTTTTCCAAAGATTTTATTATCTCTCTGTTTGCTACTTCAGTTTGTCCATTTGCTCGAGGATGTCCTACCGAGGTAAAATTTTGTTGAATTCCAAGTTTTGTACACCATTCTATTATCTGTTTCCCCGCGAACTGAGTTCCATTATCGGAGATAAGGATCCTTGGGATGCCGAATCGACAAACTATGAATTTCCATAGGAAATTGATAACTTGGAATTGGGTTATTCGTGCGAGGGCGACGCATTCTATCCATTTGCTGAAGTATTCTACAGCGACTAGGACATAGGATTTCTTAGATCTGGCCACGGGGAAAGGTCCCACGATGTCCATTCCCCATTGATCGAATGGCCAACAAACTGGAATAGGGTGCATGTTTTCTGCTGGTCGATGACATATGTTAGCATGGATCTGGCAGTGATGACATTCTTGGACATATTGAGCGGCATCTTTATTGATGGTCGGCCAATAATAACCCGTCCTGAGGCATTTTAAAGCCAATGCTCTTGATCCGCTGTGGTTTCCTGCATCCCCGTCATGTATTTCTTGTAGTATATCAACGGTTTGTGATTCAGGGACGCATTTCAGAAGAATTCCTGATACCGATCTTCGGAAGAGTTTTCCTTCTATAAGTGTATACTTCGGAGCTCGATATCTTATTTTCCGAGCTTCATTTTGGTCAGGTGGTAATTTTCCTTCTCGAAGATAGTCTATCATTGGGGTCATCCAGTTTTCTTCGGCTTCTTCGATTTCCATTATATCGACTACTGGCGTTTCGTCGATGTCGATTGCTGGTGTATTAGAGACCAACCAGTTGATCACCCGTTCGGTCTTTCCGTCATGGGATCCTGTGAATTTCGATAGCTGATCGGCCCATTTATTTTCCGAACGTGGTATGTTCTGGATACTAAAACTTTCAAATTTCTCAGCTAGAGTTTTCACTTTGGCGAGGTATTTGACCATGTTGAATTCCTTAGCCTCGTATAGGCCTTCTATCTGTCTTTGCACTAATTCTGAATCAGTGAGTACCTTAAGACTTTGGCTTTGATCGCCATCTCCATTCCTGCGATTAATGCTTCATATTCAGCTTCATTGTTTGTCACAACGAAGTCCAGTGTTATCGCGTAATTTAAATCTTCCTTATTTGGTCCGGTGAAGTTGATTCCGGCGCCTCCTCCTTCTCGGCATGAAGCACCATCGACATGCATTAGCCAAGTATGATCTTCAATGATCAAGACATCGTTGTTGGGGTAGCTCGATGATTCTGTGGCCTGTGTCGGTGTTTCTAACATAAAATCGGCCAACACTTGGGCCTTGATGGCAACCCTTGGTTTGTAGTCTACCTCGAACTGACTGAGTTCGATGGCCCATTTGATTAGTCGACCGGAGGCTTCTGGTTTTGCTAGAACTTGCCTTAGCGGTTGATTCGTCAACACGATAATTCTGTAAGTTAAGAAGTAGGGTCGGAGTTTTCGTGCGGCCACTACTAAGGCCAGTGTGAATTTTTCTATTTCTAAGTAATTCTTCTCCGCCCCTTGTAATAATTTGCTGAGATAATATACAGGCTTATGCTCTGAGCCCTCGATTTTGATTAGTACCGAACTAATCGCTGCATCGGAGATGGAGATGTACATGTACAACGGTTCTCCTTCCGTTGGTTTTGCCAACATCGGAGGTGTTGTCAAATATTCTTTGAGCTGTTCGAAGGCCCGATCGCATTCTTCGGTCCAAACAAAGTTCTTCGCCTTTCGGAGAGTTTGGAAGAAAGGGAGGCTTTTGTCTGCAGACTTTGATATAAATCTGTTTAATGCTACGATTTTTCCAACTAGGCTTTGTACTTGAGAGATAGTTTTAGGAGGTTTCATTTCAGTTATGGCTCGGATTTTTTCTGGATTGGCTTCAATTCCGCGTTGGTGAACTAGATATCCCAAGAATTTTCCTGATTTGACACCAAAGGTGCATTTTGCGGGGTTTAACTTCATACGATATTTTCTTAAGATCTGAAAGCATCGATCGAGATGCTTTACATGATCTGCTTCGTTCATACTTTTGACCAGCATGTCGTCCACGTAGACTTCCATCAGTTCTCCGATTAATTCTTTGAACATTAGGTTTACTAACCTTTGGTAAGTAGCTCCGGCATTTCTCAAGCCGAATGGCATTACTATGAAGCAATATACTCCCTGCTCGGTTACGAATGCGGTCTTTTCTTGATCCCTCTCATCCATGTATATTTGGTAAAACCCTTGGAAAGCGTCCATCATACTGAATAATGCGAAGCCAGCTGTCGAGTCGACCAATAAGTCGATCCTTGGCAGGGGGTAAGGGTCACGCGGACACAACTTGTTGAGGTCGGTGAAATCATTACACATCCTCCATTTATTATCTTTTTTATCTCCTTTAGCGACTAGTACGACATTGCATAGCCATTCCGAGAAATGAATTTCTCGGATTTGTTTTGCCTCGAGCAACCTTTCAACCTCGGCTTTGATAATTTTATCTTTCACCGGTCCATGATTTCTCTTCTTCTGTCTGGCGGGTTTCGCCAAAGGATCTATTTTTAGGGAATGCTTTATTATTCGAGGATCAATTCCTTCAATGTCATTTGCGCTCCAAGCGAAGACATCGGCATTGTTTCTGAGGAAGTCGATCAGCATTATTTCCCCTTCTTCGCTCAACTCTGTACCAATTCTCGTCTTTTTGGATGAGTCGCCTTCTACTAGAACTATATCTTTATGTTCAGGGGGTTTCAACGATAAGTCTAGCGGTTCTTTCCCCTTTTTATCTAGTCGATCAGTACTAGGAATTTCAACCTCGTTTCTAATGAGATCGCCTTCGATCTTTCTCTTGCTCGGAGTAATGGACTTAGGATGTTCTTTCATAGTTAACGAAGTACTGTAGCAGTCCCAAGCCATGCAATGGTCGTTTGTTATTTCTCCGATGCCTCTATCGGTTGGAAACTTTATCTTCTGATGATAAGTAGAGACAACAGCTCGGAATAGATTGAGAGCAGGTCTTCCCAATATTGCATTATAAGCGAAAGGGGTCTCTACTACTAGAAATTTTACTAGTTTCACTGTCCGGTGGGGTATTTTTCCGAGCGATACGCTTAAGGTTATCGTTCCGCTGGGAATGATCTCGGACCCCCCGAATCCTATTAATGGCGTAGCTACTTTCTGCAAGTTTATCTGCCCCAAGTTCATTTGGGCCAAAACTTCTCGGGAGATAATATTGGCTGAGCTCCCATTATCTATTAAGATCCTCTTGACGTTGTAATTTGCTATTTCTAGCGATATTACCATAGGGAAGTCGGGGTTATCCTCTCTTGCGTCCCAGACAATATTCTTAGGTGCTTCACCTTCATTAAAACTGATCTGCTGATCGTTTGATGGCCTACTCTCCAGGGTCCAAATTTCTTTTGGGTATTTTGAGTTTCCGATTATGGACCTGGCAGTTCTTCGTCGGGCGTTACGACTATCTCCACCCGCGGGACCCCCGGAGATCGTATGGATAGTTCCATTGATCTGGTCGTGATTCGACTCTTGAACAGGTCGGCGTTCAGGTGACCTTTGATGAGAACTTCTCCTTCGATCAACATTCCGAGGGCTTCTACTTCTTTCCCTTTTATGATTATCTCGCTCTATGTATTCGTCAAGTTTTCCTTGCTCGATTAGTTTCTCAACTTCTCTCTTAAGGTGAAAACAATTCTCCGTTCGATGACCATGCGCCCTATGGTATTTACAGTATTGATCGTAGTTTCGAGAACCCGGTCTCGGCTGCGCGATTTTCCTTGCTTCAGGAATCCAGTTATTTCTTTCTAAGACTTCCAATATTTCTTCCATTGGAACATTTAACCTTGGGTGTTCTACATGATTCACCCTGCTTCTGATTGGTTGATCATGGTTTCTAGGTCTTTTGTAGAAATTAGGTTGTCTGTCTTGGTCGGCTTTGTTGTATTCCAGTCGGTGGAAAACATTACCTCTCCTGGAAGATCGCTCGTAATCCGAAGATTTTTGGGTAGGAAACCTCTCATGCCGTTTGGAGCCTGAGGTGGTGGCTTTGTTTTTGTTTTTATCCTTAAAGGAATTCATCTCTTCTTGGGTCATATATTTAGAAGCCAAACTCATAATGTCGGAAAACGTTCTCGGTTGTTTTCGACTGAGGGCGTTTCCGAATTGCCTATTTTTAGTGAGATCGAAGAGGATAGAAATTATGTAATCGATATTCGGTGAGTCGATTTTGAGTAATTCTACGTTGAACCTCGCCAACCAATTTCTTAGGGTTTCTCCCTCTTGTTGGTGTATGGTTCCCAGGTAGCTCATTGGAAGTTTTTGTCTCTTCTGACTGGCAAACTGCTGCGTTAGTTTATTGCATAATTCTCGGAAACTGAATATAGAGTTGGCCGGTTGTTTGGCAAACCAATCCAGCGCGAGTCCTTCGAATGTTGTTACCATTAGCTTGGCGGTGAATTCGGCGGAGTGGGCGTACAAATTCATTATGTTCGTAAAGCTAAAGATATAATCGTCCGGGTCGGTGGTTCCATCATATCGGGGTAGTCTTCCCGGGACCTGTCCTGCGGACTGTGCTTCTTTTATTTCCCTGCAGAAAGGAGAGCAAGCCGCAAGGCTTTCCTGGAGTTCTGCAGTCCGGGCCCACGGGTTCTGCACAGATCGTAATCGTTGTTCGAGTCGCTCCTGTACCATCCTTTCAATTTCTCGTTCTGAGAATCGAGTCGCTCTCGGTCGATAGGGGATTGTATCATCTATATCATCTTCGATTGGGATGATCGTTCGTTCCTTCGATCCGCTGCGAACTGCTTGTGGTACTCTTCGACCAGTTCTTCTTTGGGGACGGTTGTCGGATGGTTTAGAATTTACGTGCTGTGGGCTGTGTAGCGAGCGTCGCTCACTCGCTGGGCTGTCAGCTTGTTGAGAGGTCCGTTCGTTCGGCCTTGGCACTCCTGGTGCGGGAGTTGCCCCAGGAGCCGTAACGTTTTGAGGAATTTGGTCTAAAACTAGCAATTCTTCTGGAGAGAGTGATTTGAAGAGCATCGCTATTTGTTTCAGTTTTTCCTGAGCGCCAGGGAGAGGAACGCGTATTTCGGGAACTTCGGGTTCCTCTGGTATTGTACCGGTAAGACCTCCTTGGTGTTCCTGCTGACGTGATCGGGTATCTAGGAGATTTTCATTGGTGTTGGGATTATTGTTATCGTTGTTGTCTTGTGGATCTTCAGATGTGTTGTGGCCGGTGGTTGTATTGCTTCTCGCTCCAACACGAGCGCTTTTCCTTGGGCGAGCCATGTGTCGATTCGAATAATTAACCTAGCCCCACGGTGGGCGCCAACTGATTTAGCCGGATTTCGTCGGGTTAATTGTATATCAGTGAATTTGTATATTTAGTAGGGCTCCGTTACTTTATTCCGGATGGATCAATCACAAAGAAAAGCAATGATTAAGAACAAGAAGTATAACCACAAGTTAAGCTAATAACACATCAATATGGAGAGCAAAATACTATGAATGATATAGATTCTTATTCAGTTGTAATGCATTAGGCAAAGAGTATTTGTGTATCCTTGAAGTATAGGATTTCGTAGTTGTTTTATACAATGATTAACTAGGTATTTATACAATGTTTAACCTAGTTTTACAAGGAATCATAGTCCTAATAGGACTCGGCCCATATATCCTTCATGGGTCCGGAGTATTATCTTTAGATCGAAGAGAGCAGTGCTTGGCCGGGTCTGTTAGACGATCTTGATCCGCTCGGATTGGTCTAATCGATCTTAACATCTTCGTTCGATTCGAGCAATATGTAGGGTGCGAAATAGCCCCCATCAGGAGTCTATCTCTTGCAAGCCCACCTTAATTTAATTAATTACTTAATTAAATATTCAGCCCATATTAATTAATTACTTAATTAATATTTAGTTTAATTAATCAATTGTCATTTAAATCAATTAAATCAATTAATTAATTTATCTCCCACTTGAATTAACACTTTAATTCACTTAATTGATTTAATTACTTTTAAATCAATTAATTCCTTTTATATTCCTACAGAACAGTCACCGTCCAATTGTATTGTGTGTGACCCTCTGGGTTCACCATCAATTGGCAGCAGGCTCACGAAACCTCGTGATTTAATTTATGAACAATAAATTGCTCCGATCAATTAAACTACCTTTAATTGACCACTCCTAGAATCAGTTCCTCTACTAACTCAGGAGTACCCACACTTCATGGTCGATGTCTAGCCACAAGCCCATGAAGCCCAACATCAGGTGAATTGATATTTAGTGAACCTCACCTCATATAATTACCATGTACATACGGTCCTTCTGTCGACCAATTTCCCGATCAAGACTTAGGGTGTGTGAATTGATCGGCACCTCTAAATTTGTCTAGATAACTATACTTTCTAATTCAGGATAATGTTCCAGTGTGACTGCCTAATTTGGAAACCCCTTTCCAAATCCGTCACCGACTACGGCCGTAGATTCATTGGAAACATTATCTAAGAATCGTATAGGAAATATTCTCATCCATTACGATGAGTCAACAGATTCCATCTTGGTACTAACCACTCGCGTACATGTCCATACGCACCCAACCTAGGCATTTTTATGACCAAGCTAAGTGGCCTATACCTAGATCTAAGTACGCACTTTCATGCACCGAATTCGCCCTAGCACCTCAAGTCATAGGACTAAATCGTACACTATTATAATCCTTTGAGAAACATCCCATCACCGATATGCGTCATGCGCTTCCACAATGGGTTTCTCTGTTCGGGTCGTTCGATGCATTCGATCCTCCATCGAATCACCTAGTCATATGCACTGGCCTCAAATGCCTTGTTCATGAAACTACAACAAATTCACTCCGTGTGAATCATGCATAATCGTACAAGTCTTGACGATTCACTCGATACCCCGTCTCGATATGAATCTATGACTTGGAACATTTTCGAGATCACGACCTTTGAGACTGTTTCATGATAAGTGCACTCAGTACTGAAGTGTATAGTCCCATAGTCATGAGTGATCTCAGGGTTTCAACCAATCGCTTAAATGTATTCGCGAGAGATGAAGTTGGCCATTGTTTATCCTTATACACATATAAATAAACGTGCGTATTAAGTCATTTATACTAAAGAAAGATAATGATAGTTTCACTACAAGCTAAATATATTGGCTTGCAGGGCACTATTCCATCAAAATTCTCATCAGCTTAAATGACTGAGTCATGGTGATGTTGAGGAGTCCACACTGTGATCGAAGAGTTCACTCCAAGGAAGTAAAGATTGAGGATTTGCAGACGTTGTCGAGGATTTAACCAACATCAGACGACGTGGTGGAAACAACTAAGGAATTCACGGGAGGGACATGACAGACCCAAGTACAAGGCTTGATTAACCGTCATCGTTAGTTTGTCCTGGTTTTGTGGATCTTGATGACACTGCTGTGAACTCGGGGACGAGTTCTTTCCAACCCTGAGCGACTGATGCAGGAGCATCCAAGACAATCTATCTTTTTATTATTTAGTTATTTAGTTATTTAGTTTCCTTATTTTTAGTGATTTAGTTTCTATAGGATTCTAGGAGTTATTCAGTTTCCTTAAGAGTTTTATTTCCTTTCAGTTGCCTAGGATTAGAGTCTTATAAAATGAGTTGTAATCTTCACTATTTTCAGATATTGATGATTATGAGTTTTTGAAAAAGAAGAGATTTATTCTCTCAAAGGTTCATGGGTGCCTATTTCTCGTGTTCTTGTAGCAAATTTATCTGATGGAACTTGCCTGCAGAATAATCACTATTATGCCCGACTTCACCTCGGTCCATCTAAAACCCGTCGCCGAATGCATGCCAAGAGTGCATCCTCAACTTCCAACGAAATAATTTCTTATTGTTCCAAGTGATTTTGGTCACTTAAGTGGATTCCTCTGGCTTGATCTCATTATAAGTACCCCAACCTAATACATGTAAATGTTTTATTTTTTTTTATTCAAAAAAATATTTTTTTCTTTAGATTTTAGATGTAATTTATGATGCTATAGGGCGCTTAGTTCATTATTGTGATAATTGATGATGTTTTTTGTGTAAAGTTCAAAAGGTTCGCAAATATGAGCAGCTAAACCTAAACTTGATTATAAGTGTATATGGGAACCTTTTTCTTAAAGAAAGAAACTGAACAATTATTGCATCCTGCAAAAATATTCGCTCGCGATAACCAACCTAAAATTTGCGCTTGCTTTTTTTCGAGGTTTATTAAAGATTGTAAAGAATTATATGATGGTTCACCTCTGTTTCTAAAAAACAAATGAAGAATTGTAATGGTAAAATATTATTGTTTAGGAAAGCTAATTATATTCTCCATCATGAAATTTTTATAACTCTTTAGGCACCTAAGGCTATATTTATCTTAAACGGAACCAGAAGATGAATACGAAAAAGAAATGGGGGATGTTCCGGAACCCGTTGATTCGATTTTCATAACCCTAACCGACCTGGATGTGCCTAAATGTCTGATGTGCCTCGAACCTCTCTTCAGTCCAATTTTTCATGTCTCTGTTATGTTCGATTTAGTTCTTCTTTATTTTGTGCAATATATAAACTTGAAATTAAGTTTCAGTTTAATGCTAAAGAACTTGGTAATAGTATTTGCAAAGAATTTATCACATTATTATATTTAGTGGTGTAATTTGTCAGTGATTTTAGAATTTTGGGTTATGTAGATGGAAGAGAGTGACTCATTATGACTATACTTTTCATTTTCTATGAACAAGCATTTTGACTATATAAAAATGAACATTATTGTTTCTTATGTCATGAGTTGTTTCATTAAATTTTGTATTATATTCAGTAGCTTAATCCTAAACTAGATTTTTTTGCAAAATTACTTATTCTTGGTCACTTTGGATTCTGGTCATTACTGTTCTGAGTAAAGTGCCTGAGAAGAAATAGCAGTAGTTGGAGTTTTGATAGGATTTGTAGTTGAATAGGAGGATTAAACATCAATAAGAACATAACTAGTATATATTTTAGTGAAAAAAGAACATAAATAATGTCTTTTAATATCTTTATCTAGTTCAAAATCAAAGCAAGCATTTTAAAGCTGTGCGCTTTAGCGCCAAAGGTGCGTTTTTCCAAGTGAACATAGGTTGCGCAGAGTTTTGATAGGATTTGTGTATGAAGTTTGAGTAATGATTTCTTTAAGATTTACAAAATTTTTGGGAAGCAAGCACTATTTATATTTCACCTTAACAATTCTTGTTTCTCTCAATCTTAATATAGTGTGAAAATGGGCACATAGCACGTGGTTCATGCTGCACCAGGATAGAGAACATATGTGAAGTTGTTACTTTCCAATTGGGTACAACATATGCACGGCCATTGAAAATGTTATAGAATCCGTGAAAATATCATGTTCTAACATGCAACATTGGTTCAATAGAAGGATATATATCATGATAAAGTAAATCATGAGATGATATGCAAATATGCTCTTTGCTCATGCCGTGATTCTGGTCATATCTTTGTTGGCATGTCCAAGTGCTTGTACGAACATTATTTTGAAGAACATGGAAATTTAGATTCTTCGACAATATTCTTTTTCATCTGTGGAGTGTCCGTCCCAATGGATAAAGATGAAAAGTAAACTTGAAATTAAGTTTCAGTATAATGCTAAAGAACTTGGTAATAGTATTTGCAAAGAATTTATCACATTATTATATCTAGTGGCCTAATTTGTCGTTGATTTTAGAATTTTGGGTTATGTAGATTGAAGAGAGTGACTGTTGGGATAGTGGTTGGGATGCCTCGATTGTCAGAACAACGACAGTGCGGAATTTAAAATTTTTCGAAGCACCCAAGGTCCCATATTAATTCTCCATATTAATTATACGTAAGCAAGAACAAAAACACACATAGAAATTGAACAAGGGTGTTTATGCGATATACCTCACCACAGGCAAGGTGGTGGCAACCTTCGATTCTGAATCTGATACTGGATCTGGATCTGGATCTGGTTCACAGAAGTGATCCAAGCGTCTCACCTCCAAAGTAAGTCCACACCAATCGGATTCTGGCAACACCTCAAGATCTTAGGCTCAGAACCGGATTCAGGAGGTTTGTCGAAGCAGGATTGTGTAGATTCTCTTGACAAGTCAAGATCTAACACAGAGGAACAAGAGGAGATGGGCGGCGGCACAAGAGCAGCCCACGACAGCAGGGTGGCGGCGGCGGCGGCTAGGGTTTCTAGCACTAGGGGCGGCGGCTAGGTTGAGAGGAGAGGCTAGGGTTTTCTTCTTAGGGTGTTAGCTTTTGAGCTCAAGTAGAACCCCTTTTATAGACTCCCTCAACCTAGGTCTTGCAAGACTCCTTATGGGCTTTTAATTAAAGGCCCATGTCTTGCAAGCCTTTTTATTTAATTAATTACTTAATTAAATGCCCAGTCCAATTAAATCATTATTTCTTTTATATAATTAATTAGCAACTTAATTAAGTATTTAATTAATTAAGTTGGCCAATTAATTAATCTCCCACTTGAATTAAATACTTTTAATTCATTTAATTGATTTAATTACCTTTAAATCAATTAATTCCTTTTAGTATCCTTTTCAACAGTCACCGTCCAATTGTATTGTGTGTGACCCTCTGGGTTCACCATCAATTGGTAGCAGGCCCACGAATTCCTCGTGATTTAATTTATGAACAATAAATTGCTCCGGTCAATTAAACAACCTTTAATTGACCACTCCTAGAATCAATTCCTCTATTAACTCAGGAGTACCTACACTTCATGGTCGATGTCTAGCCACAAGCCCATGAAGCCCAACTTCATGTGAATTGATACTTGTGAACCTCGTCTCATATAATTACCATGTACATACGGTCCTTCTATCGACTAATATTCCCGATCAAGACTTAGGGTGTGTGAATTGATCGGCACCTCTAAATTTGTCTCGATAACTATACTTTCTAATTCAGGATAATATTCCATTGTGACTCCTAAATTTGGAAACCCCTTTCCAAATCCGTCACCGACTACGGCCGTAGGTTCCTTGGATATATTATCTAAGAATCGTATAGGAAATTCTCTCACCCATTACAGTGAGTCAATAGATTCCATATCGGTACTAACCATTCGCGTACATGTCCATACGCACCCAACCTAGGCATGTTTTGACCAAGCTACGTGGCCTATACCTAGATCTAAGTACGCACTTTCATGCACCGAATTCGCCCTAGCACCTCAAGTCAAAGGACTAAATCGTACACTATTATAATCCTTGAGAAACATCCCATCACCGATATGTGACATGCGCTTCCACAATGGGTTTCTCTGTTAGGGTCGTTCGATGCGTTCAATCCTCCATTGAACCACCTACTCGTATGCACTGGCCTCAAATGCCGTGCTCATGAAACGCTACAAATTCACTCCATGTGAATCATGCATACTTGTACAAGTCTTGGCGATTCCTACGATACCCCGTCTCGTTCGGAATCTAGCTATGACTTGGAACAGTTTTAAGATTACGACCTTTGAGACTGTTTCATGATTGCACTCAGTACTGAAGTGAATCGTCCCATAGTCTAATGTAATCTAAGGGTTTCAACCAATCGCTTAAATGTATTCGCAAGAGATGAAGATGGCCATTGTTTATCCTTATACTCATATAAATAAACGTGCGTATTATTATAAAATCAAAAGATTGTTTCTTACAGAATAGACCTATTACAAGCTAATTGAACTGGCTTGCTGGGCACTATTCTATCAGTGACTAGTTCTGACTATACTTTTCATTTTCTATGAACAATTATTTTGACTATATAAAAATGAACATTATTGTTTCTTGTGCTTGACATGAGTTGTTTCATGAATTTTGTATTATATATTTAGTAGCTTAATCCTAAACTTGAATTTTTGGCAAAATTACTTTTTCTTGGTCACTTTGGATTTTGGTCATTACTGTTTTGAGTAAAGTGTCTGAGGAGAAATAGCAGTAATTGGAGTTTTGATAGGATTTGTAGTTGGATAGGAGGATTAAACATTAATATAAACACACCTAGTATATATTTTAATGGAAAAAAAACATAAATAATATCTTTTAATATTTTTATCTAGTTCAAAATCAATGCAAGCACTTTAAAGCTATGAGCTTTAGCGCCAAAGTTGCTTTTTTCCAAGTGAAAATAGGTTGCGCAGAGTTTTGATAGGATTTGTGTATGATGTTTGTGTAACGATTTCTTTAAGATTTACAAAATTTTTGGGAAGCAAGCAATGTTTATATTTCACCTTAACAATCCTTGTTTCTCTCAATCTCAATATAGTGCGAAAATGGGCACATAGCATGTGGTTCATGCTGCATCAGGATAGAGAACAATGTGAAGTTGTTACTTTCCAATTGGGTACAACAGATGCACGACCATCAAAAATGTTATAGAGTCCGTCAAAATATAATGTTCTAACATATAGCATTGGCGCAATAGAAGGATATATATCAGGGATAAAGTAAATCATGAGAAGACCTGCAAATATGCTCCTTGCTCATGCCCTGATTCTGGTTGTACCTTTGTTGGCATGTCCATGTGCTTGTACGCACATTATTTTGAAGAACATGGAAATTCAGATTCTTCGACAATATTCTTTTTCATCTGTGGAGTGTCCGTCCCAATGGATAAAGAAGAAAAGTATGCTATTCTTCAAGAAAGGGTTACAAAGATGCTTTTTATCCTTAATCGTAGGAATGAGACTGTCCGAAGTTGTTTCAGTATAATTTGTCTTGCCGGGCTTCTTCAGAGAGAGAAGTATTTTATGAGCTTACGGTTAAATATGCGGACACCTCGATCCATCTAAAAACCGTCGCAGAGTGCATGCCAAGAGTGAATCCTCAACTTCAAAAGAATATGAACAAACACGTGCGTGTGGCATGCATTCTCGCACCACCACCCACAAAAAAAAAAAAAAAGCAACTTAATCCACTTGACACGCACATGGGCAATTTCATCAATGTATTTGACGTTATCGAAATTTGTTTTAGAGTTAGATTTCAAAATATGTAACAAAATTGAATATTAAATATTTAACTTGAATTCTCCAAGTTAGTGGGATTTTATATTTTAGAGATTGATGTGAATATCAATAAATTTTGTTATAACATAAAGGCAAATCATGGAAATGAATGCCAAATATTTAATCCCTGAGAGCTCCAGCTCTCTTACGCTAGAATGTTAGCTCCATTTGTTTGAATCTTTGACCCGTAGCTTGGAAAGTCACGTCATGGAAATTAGAGGCTTCCTTTCCTTCTAGTGTAGCATATGGTCCTTCAACTCCATCAAACATCAACTTTGCTGATTGTAATTCGAGAATTTTTTAACTCATTGGACTTCTCATCTGTGTTTTTTTGTTGCATATGGGCCTTCTGGAGGAATGCTTGAATCTGTTATAGGATTTAACAGCCAAAATGAGATAACCGTACGAGCTGATGCTTCTTCTTGGAGAAACCAAATCGAGGTATAGAAAAGGACAGGTTACCAAACTCAAAAAAATGGTTTTCTGGAATGTTTGTAGATGCAAATAAATTGCCAATGATTGTAATTCTTTGACACTCATATATCGTGGAATAACTTGAATGTGGAACATTGATTAGTCCTTTTTCATAGGCATTGGTTATTTTTAACATAAAAATTCACGTTTAATACAATTGGGCGCAAACGTAAGAGTTCCAACCTACTTGCCTAGTCAAAAGCTAGATTTTAAATGGAAACTTTGAGTTATGGTTGGGGAATGAATACATGTTATTTGAAGCTTCATATCGGATTGTGATTTGATCCGCATGTAAAGAATTTTTTTTAGTTTATATAGTTTTTTAATTATTTTATAGTATTAAATTATTTATTCATGTAGCTTTTTAAAATTTTTTATTTTTACACAACTTGAATATATGTCTTGCTCATGAATATGCAAATTGCTCGTTTCTTCTTTCCAAATTTCTTGTCGTTTTGGTCCAAATTTAAACGAAGATATGCAACGTGTATTCGTCGGTTGTTTTTTCTAAAATTGTCATATAAAATTTGCAATGTTCTTTTAAATTAGGTACGAAATTTGTAACTATGGGCAGACACGTGCGTGTGGCGTGCATTCCCGCACCACCACCCACAAAAAAAATGCAACTTAATCCACTTGACACGCACATGGGCAATTTCATCAATGTATTTGACGTCATCGAAATTTGTTTTAGAGTTAGATTTCAAAATATGTAATAAATTGAATATTAAATATTTAACTTGAATTCTCCAAGATAGTGCGATTTTATCTTTTAGAGATTGATGTGAATATCAATAGATTTTGTTATAACATAAAGGCAAATCATGGAAATGAATGCCAAATATTTAATCTCTAGGAACTACAGCTCTTCAGGGTCCTCTTGCTTACGCGAGAATGTTAGCTTCATTTGTTTTGAATCTTGGACCCGTAGCTTGGAAAGTCGCGCCACGGAAATTAGAGGCTTCCTTTCCTTCTAGTGTAACATATGGTCCTTAAACTCCATCAAACATCAACGTTGCTGATTGTAGTTCAAGAATTTTTTTAACTCATTCGACTTCCCATCTACGTTTTTTTGTTGCATATGGGCCTTCTGGAGGAATGCTTGAAGATGTTAGGGAATTTAACAGCCGAAATGAGATAATCGTACGAGCTGATGCTTCTTCTTTGGGAAACCAAATCGAGGTTCAGAAAAGGACCGGTTATCAAACTCATAGAAATGGTTTTGTTGGAATGTTTGTAGATGCAAATAAATTGCCGGAGGATTGTAATTCTTTGACGCTAATATCACGTGGAATAACTTGAATGTGGAACATTGATTAGTCCTTTTTGATAGGCATTGGTTAATTTTAACAGAGAAATTCACGTTTACTACAATTGGGCGCAAACGTAAGAGTTCAAACCTACTTGCCTAGTCAACAGCCATATTTTAAATTGAAACTTTGAGTTGTGTTTGGGGAATGAATACATGTTATTTGAAGCTTCGAATTGGATTGTGATTTGATCCGCATGTAGAGAGAAATTTTTAGTTTATATAGTTTTTTAATTATTTTATATTAAATTATTTATTTATGTAGCATTTTAAACTTTTTTATTGTTACACAACTTGAATATATGTCTTGCTCATGAATATGAAAATTGCTCGTTTCTTCTTTCTAAATTTCTTGTCGTTTAGGTCCAAATTTTTAAACGAAGATATGCAACGTGTAATTTTTTTTTAAAATTGTCATATGAAATTTGCAGTGTTCTTTTATATTAGGTACGAATTTTTTAACTATGGACAGACACGTGCGCATGTCGTGCATTCTCGCACCACCACCCATAAAAAATGCAACTTTTCCATTAGACACGCACATGGGAAATTTCTTCAATGTATTTTACGTCATCGATATTTGTTTAGAGTTAGATTTCAAAATATGTAAATAAATTGAATATTAAATATTTAGCTTGAATTCTCCAAGTTAGTGCGATTTTATCTTTTAGAGACTGATGTGAATTAATATCAATAGATTTTGTTCAAACATAAAGGCAAATCATGGAAACGAATGCCAAATATTTATTCGCTGAGAACTCGAGCTCTTCAGGGTGCACTTGCTTATGCGAGAATCCATTTGTTTTGAATCTTGGACCCGTAGCTTGGAAAGTTGTGTCACGGAAATTAGAGGCTCCCTTTCCTGCATGTGTAACATATGGTCTTTCATCTCCATCAAACATCAACGTTGCTGATTGTAATTCATGAAATTTTTTAACTAGTTCAAATTCCCATCTACGTTTTTTTGTTGTATATGGGCCTTCTGGAGAAATTCTTGAAGTTGTTAGGGAATTTAATAACGAAAATGAGATAACCGTACGAGCTGATGCTTCTTCTTAAGGAAACAAAACCGAGCTTCAGAAAAGGACCCGTTATCAAACTCAAAGAAATGGTTTTGTTGGAATGTTAGTTTATGCAAATAAACTTCCGAAGGATTGTAATTCTTTGACGCTCATATCACGTGGAATAACTTGAATGTGGAACATTGATTAGTCCTTTTCATAGGTATTGGTTATTTTTAACATAAAAATTCATGTTTAATACAATTAGGCGCAAACGTAAGAGTTCCAACCTACTTGCCTAGTCAAAAGCTAGATTTTAAATTGAAACTTGGAGTTATGGTTGGGGAGTGAATACATGTTATTTGAAGCTTCATATCGGATCGTGATTTGATCCGCATGTAAAGAATTTTTTTTAGTTTATATAGTTTTTTAATTATTTATAGTATTAAAGTATTTATTCATGTAGCTTTTTAAACTTTTTTTATTGTTACACAACTTGAATATATGTCTTGCTCATGAATATGAAAATTGCTCGTTTCTTCTTTCAAAATTTCTTGTCGTTTAGGTCCAAATATTTAAACGAAGCTACGCAACGTGTAATTTTTTTTAAAATTGTCATATGAAATTTGCAATGTTCTATTGAATTAGGTACGAAATTTGTAACTATGGGCAGACACGTGCGCGTGTCGTGCATTCACGTGCCACCACCCAAAAAAAAAAAATGCAACTTAATCCACTTGACACGCACATGGGAAATTTCATCAATGTATTTGACGTCATCGGAATTTGTTTTAGAGTTAGATTTCAAATATGTAAATAAATTGAATATTAAATATTGAAAAATTTACATAGACACCCCCTAGCTATTACCCTAATTACAGAAGATACCCACTTGTTTTAAATATTACAAAGACACCCTCCTCGACCAAAACTATATTACAAGAACACCCCTTGCTACCCCCTAAAAAATTACAATTGTGTTGGTCCCAAGTGGTCAGATGAGGTCTAGAGGGGAGGGGGGGGGGGGTGAATAGACCTCTGAAAATTTTACTCAAATTTTAACTTTAAAATTTTTGCTTAACAGAAAGCAGACTAAGCTGTTACAGAACAGTAAGCTTACAAGGCTGATCGTGAACAATTCTTTGAACAGCTTTGTTGACCACTAGTCTGATAGTTACTTAGCTGATTTTAGTCAAAATCAGTTTTAATACCAGAATACTAGCAGCGGATGTTTTAAGTATTTTTCACAAGTATACTTAGTAGTTTGAAAAAATTTATCACCAGTTTTGTTAAAACTCCTTTAAGTCTTTTTCAAACAGTTTTATGAAGTGTTTTAAGCAGTCTGAAAATATATGCAAGAAAAATGCAATGTAAAACACAAAGATTTTTATAGTGGTTATATTGATGTAAATATCATTTAGTCCACTATTCCAAGTCACAAAGATCTTGGGTTATACTAAGAACACTCAGTAATTAGTACACTCCACTTACGCCAAAACAACAAATGAATCTGGCCGTAAGCTTGCAACAGGAAATAACAAAGAAGTCCTATTCTACAGAGACTTATCACTCACAAAGATGGATAAGTACTCCTCACAACACTCTAACAGATTTCACTCAGAAAAATGTATCTTTCTTTGATCTTCAGCTTCATCTTGAGTCAACAAATGACAAGGCTGATGAGTGAGCTGTTCTTGAGCTTTTGAGACTTAGAAAATATTTTGCTTCGAATTCAATCTCTCAGTTGTTGTGTATTTTTTCTTGGTCTCTTCAGCTATTTATACTCACTAATTTGAATTATGTTCGTTGAAGAGAGATACAAATCAAATTTCTTGATTTCTGGTCCTTAATTTCCGCGAACGGCTCTCTGCACAGTGACAGTACTGCAGACTGTACTTTCTGTCAGGCAGTATTAAATACACCGAGCTGATGCGAGGTATTTCTTCAATCATTTCCCATTAATAGCCTCGGACTTCAGCATTTATTACTCCAGTGGCATTTATTACCGTTGGGACGACTTCTTGATCATTTCCACTTGGCTGATGAGAGTACAAGTCTGATGATGAACAAAGCTGATCTCAAACTTGAACAAATCTAATTTGAGTCGGCTGATTTACACCAGTCTGATTTCTTCTCTTCAGCAGATTAGTAGTCTTCTGGACATTGAATATTTAACCCTTCTGATTTGTCTTCATACTTGGTCAAAATTCTTTCTAAGGGATTTAAACTAAGTTTTCCTTACTTTGCTGATCTTGATGAGTCTTGGAAATCATCAAAACCTCCCTTAATTTCTGTAACTTCAGTGCACTCTTATCTTCATCTTTATCCAACAATTTCCCCCTTTTTGATGATGACAAAACTTCAGCTAAGTACCTGTTACCTAAACTAAAGTTTTAATCCTCAAAATTTCTGAGATGGAAATGTATGTTGGAATAAAAACTTGAACTTTTATATATATTGAAAGTGATTACAAGTTACAAGTTTTTCATCAGATGTGAAAACTAAGGAAAATAAAGAAAACTGATTACAATGGTTTGTTCTAATCTAGTCATCATCTTCTTCACTTTCTCCTTCAAGTTCCTCATAATACTCATAAGAAGATTCTTCATCATCATATTCTTCATCAGCAGCATCATCTATGACTAGATTGGACTTGGCAGGTTCCATTTTCTGTTTGATTTCTTGTTCTCTTTTCAGCTCTTTTTCTGCCTCCTCCATCATTCTCTTTATCCTCTCTTCATCCTTGTACTTGGTAAATGGCCCTGATTGTTCTTTAGTAGTTTCCTTGGATGCAGCCATTTCTTTATCAGACTTGGCTTGTTCCTTGGGTTCTTCCTCAGACTTTTCCTTGCCATCAGCCTTTCCAACTTCTTCAGCAGCAGCCTTTTCATCTTCCTTATCATCAGTCTCCTTGTCTTTGGCAGCATCAGTTTCCTTAGTCTTTTCTTCAAGTGCTTGATTTTCAGTAGCAGCAGCTTGAATAGTTGTCTTTTCCCCTTTATCTTCCACCTTTTTGTCATCATTAGGGTTGACAGGAGGGTTGAGGGCAACATGTTGGATCCTGACAGCAGCACATAATGATTTGATGTTCTGATTGATTAGGTCATGGCTTGCAGTGAGATGATTGAGAGTGGTAGTGATTTGATCAGCTTGATCATTGATGCAGTCAATGTTAAGTTGTAGAGTGGAGATTTCTTTATCAACTCTGGTGGCAGCGTTATGAACTTGTTCTACCAACAGGTGATTCTTTCCTGTCTCATCCTCAGCTACTTTGATGAATGTATCTGTGAGATGAGCAATATTGTCTTGATTCCTTTTTAAGGCAGTATGAAGACTATTCATGTCAGCTTTGACATCTTCAATACTCCTGTTCATGTCTAAGACACTATGTGTCATCCTTAGAGTATTATCCTCAGGCAGAGGGAAGTTGTTAATGGCATCCTTCACCATTACTGCAGTATTCTTCTGCATTTGTTCCAACTGCAGCTTGTTCTTTTCTTCCATGTTTTTTTGCATTTTCTCCAGTTGCAGTTTGTTCCTCTCTTCCATTTCTCTTAAGCTAGGCTTGTTCTTTTCTTCCATACATCATTTGTATTATGTAAGCTAGGCTTAGATTAGGCTTGGAGCCGAGAAGACCTCATGAAGACTTGGAGATCCGCATGGAGGCCCATCACCTTGGAGGACATGGAGGCCCAATTCATTACATGGAGGCCAAATCAAGCTGGATATTACAAGAAGGCCCATGATGTATGGGTTTGAAAATTGTAATAGTTAGGACATTTAATTTCCACCCTAGACTGATCAATTGATCCATCACATGGCTCGTGATGGATCGCATATGATGGGCAATCGATCAATCATATCCTGCTAGGTGATGTATGTTTACTATTATTCTTTGATGTTTGTCATGCATGCTTAGAATAGATCACATAAACAAGATAAGCATAATATGATGAGACCTCGCACAATAAAAACAAAAAAAAAACCTCCAATTGAACTTAAAATTCAATTAGAATATTAAATCGAACTTAAGGGCACATATGAATAGTCTCTATGGTCCGAGCCTATCAAATTACTAGGTCTTAGGCATATTGTACGAATATATCTCGATGTCTCACGATTCGTGGGTCGAGCTATAGGAAGATGATGTGTCTATTGCCTCGATGCACGTGTTTAGTGCCAAGGGAGGGGATAGCAAGGTTTTAGGCGCTGTCTCATGAGTCGTGGGGTGTCTAGGATTGAACTATTTCTCTCCACGAGTATTGGACATGATTTAACGCTATTAAGTATGGATGTCTCACGAGTCGTGGGTCCATATCGAAAAACGAGGCTAAATGAACATAAGGGTTAGCTGCGATGGTTAACCGTCGACGTAATCGACCACCAAGTGAATCAAATAGTATGGCCAAGCGCGAGGGTCATAGCAACAGCTTTCACCCATTCAATAATTTCGATCTAAGGGGCATAGCAACGGCTTTCACCCTTAGTCGTTTCAGATCATTTTTAGCCCGAGGGTCATAGCAACAGCTTTCACCCATTCAATAATTTCGATCTAAGGGGCATAGCAACGGCTTTCACCCTTAGTTGTTTCAGAGCATTTTTAGCCCGAGGGTCATAGCAACAGCTTTCACCCATTCAATAATTTCGATCTAAGGGGCATAGCAACGGCTTTCACCCTTAGTCGTTTCAGAGCATTTTTAGCCCGAGGGTCATAGCAACAGCTTTCACCCATTCAATAATTTCGATCTAAGGGGCATAGCAACGGCTTTCACCCTTAGTCGTTTCAGAGCATTTTTAGCCCGAGGGTCATAGCAACAGCTTTCACCCATTCAATAATTTCGATCTAAGGGGCATAGCAACGACTTTCACCCTTAGTCGTTTCAGAGAATTTTTAGCCCGAGGGTCATAGCAACAGCTTTCACCCATTCAATAATTTCGATCTAAGGGGCATAGCAACGGCTTTCACCCTTAGTTGTTTCAGAGCATTTTTAGCCCGAGGGTCGTCACCCATATTTATTTTCCGATCCAAGGGGCGTAGCAATGGCTTTCACCCTTGGTCGATCTTCGAGGGTCGTAGCAATAACTTTCACTCTTTTTAATAGTAGATGGAGATAAATAGAGATTGAATAATAGATGAACAGAGATCGATAATATCGGAATACGACGAATAAATATGAATATTGTAAAGCGAATTTCCACTGAACATATAACTCTGATCGAAATAAATTTTGATGAAATAATAGTCTTCTGTAACCATGAGAAAAGATGAATCATAGCGAAATAGCAGATAGTAAATAAGCCTAGGACTTGATAAATAATCCTTCTGCCTTGATAAGAATATTCTTTGCGAGGTTCTTTCCTGTCGTAAATTTGATCTTTTCCAATCAGTTCCTCATTTATTGGGAATTGTAAGGGTCGGCAAATCTTATCCATTCACTTCGCGAATTATCTGCCGTTGGATTCTTTCAATTTTTGCTATAAAAGGCTGTCATATCGTTGAAATTATCTCATTTATTGTACCAGCATTTTATCTGTCCGACCATGGTGATTAAGATCGTTATTCAATTAATTCAACTCTTTGAGCTCAGACTTCGAATAATCTTCAAGCGTAAGAAAGACTACCTCGACCTCGCTTAGAATATCGACAGGCAAATATGATTTCCATCTTGAAGGCCAATATGCCAGATTCATGAAGTCCACAGGTTATTGCGTAGGTCTTCGATTAGGGACCTGTTGCTACAATGCATTTAGGAAGACATATCGGGGAGAGAATGACGAAGAATGTAGTTACCCGACAAGTCGCGCGCTTGCCCCCCTCGTCTTCAGAAGATCGTAAATAAAGTTAAAACTCTGCGGGTCCAAAGGAGATTCCATGCTTGGAGCTAAGTTACTTCGAATAAACGATAGGAGAGGAGACCGAAAATTTCATAGGATTGTAGAAAGTAAATGGGTTCTTATGTAACATATTAGCTTGTGCTATGCTCGAAATGTATCTTCCACATTTTCCTTTCGAACTCTTGTATCTTTTTAATAATATTCATGAATGGAATTTTCTCTTTTCCTTGTTGATAAAATAGAGCACAATCAGACACGTTCTTATTTCCAATAACTCAATCTTGAATAACCGAACAGTGGTCGCTTGAGTGAGTAAGAAACTAATATCTTGGTAGATTTGAAATTAATAAAGAACTCGTTGTGATTGATCATTGCTATCGCCGAATTTCCAAAGCTGTCGAATTTTTCAGTTCGAGAGTTTTGTTTGAGTAGATCAATCATAGCTTTTTCGATTCGAACATCACTAGTCGGTTGTAAAAATAGCGGTTTCATATTTAGAATATCATGTACACGAGGGTTGAACTTTTGGACAAGTGTTCCTGATCCTTGGGCTGTTTTTCGAGTAGGATAATAAGTAAAACATTTGTTCGAATGAACTTTTCGAATAAGCCTTTGTTTGCACATTGTTAGACCGTACGTTCTCCTAACCAAACAGGACCCCGTATCTGTCAGTTCATTTATTACGTACATCCTAACCGTTTGCGAACTGTTATCTGGGCCGTTGGTTCAAAACCCTTCACTGCTATAAATAAGTCCATTCATTTATACGACATTCCTCACTTTTCCCTTTATGCTTCCTCCGATCCCCATGGGTCGAGTTTTAGATTTGATTCATATTATCTCTAAGATAAAGGAGTTTGAGATTAGACTTCGAACCCTGTTTTCCGATCTTAGTTCCTTTGGTATAAGCTTTTTCGCTTAGAATATCGACATGCAAAAGAAATCGCGCCTAGAATACCGGCAGGCAACCTGTTTTCCAAGATATGCCTTATCTGGTGCAGGTTAGAATTTCGGTTTTCTAGCGTAGCATCTGATCGGGCAGCTGGTTAATCTGAGAGGAGTTCTTTAAATCTGAAGCACCAGCTTCCTCGAGGGCTTTCTTGAAGTATAGCTCCCTTGAGCTCGCTTGGGGCGCCTCCGTCGAGATAACCCTTTGCTGCTCCGGTTCGGATTAACCTGTAAGTAATGATTGAGTATTTCAATCATTATTTACAGATGAAGACCTAAGGTCGGTCTGAAGCCCAGGAGAGGAGCTCCGATCCGGCCTTCGCCCCGTATTAAGACGGATGTGCGACACGTGGCGAGTGATGGCCATGAAGAGTCACTGCTGAGTTCTGCATCTGGAGCAATCTAAAGGGAATGATGACCGAATATATACCGGGGTAGAATTACTTGTAGAATTTGTAGTAGGGTAGGAATGATTGTACTGTATCTCTGGAGTTCGAGATTTTATCCGAGGCATCATTTGTAACTTGTTTGAAGAATACTAATAATAAAACTTTGGTTATCTGCTCAAATTGTTTTCTTCTTTTGTGTCTTTCCTATTTTCTCCGATCGAATACGAGCGAGACTTGTTGGAACTTGTACTTAATATGAAGTTATTTACTCCTTACTTTTGGAACTATAATTTTCCTTTAATGATCGAACGATTGCGCGTCCTCGGTTTCGACCCCCAAGATCTATATAACTTGTTGCCCTTCTACTAACCCTGAGATTACTAAATATGAAGATCGAAAAAATAAATTCCGAACATTAATAAGTTGTAACTCCATTGATTCCCTCAACCTTTTATCGTTAGCTGACCGGGCTGTGGAAAATAAATCCAATGTAGGAATAAATGAACTGAACAATCGCAGAATAGAAAAAGTCTGGGATTCGCCCCGTTGGTCTTATCTTCGACCTTACATTGACGAATGCTCCGCTGGTCGGAGGTTTGTTCTGGAAAGTAAATGGTTGAGTTTCTGGTTAGTTAGGCTCTCTGCTGATATATGTATTTCTCCTCTAAGAGAGCATATCTCGATCTAATACTCGAATAAAGCCCCACGGTGGGCGCCAATTGATCTTACGCGATTTTGTTAGTTCGATAAGGGTGGTGTAAAATGCCGTGCTAATGTATGTAAATGGAGGTAAAAGATCAATAGTATTGTATTCAGAATGATCGAGTACAAATTACAAGAATTGAGAGTCCTATCCGAGCATTATTGGATGCCGTATAAGCTAGAGGGTGAAATACATATAAGAAAGCCTATGCTATATTTCCTATGTAATTCCGAGCAGTAGCCTCGGAGGAAGAGCACCTGGGAAGTTGTGTCGTCGTCATAAATGCTTGGGGTATTTATAGCTGAGCTGATGGGCTTGGGCCTGGGCTCGGCCCAACAGTACCCTTCGACCTCGGGTTCTCTTCATAGGCTCAGAACAGTTTATTTAGAACCCTGGGTCTGCTCGTCGTTCTTGGGGACAGGATCTGGTGTTGTTCGATCCGCACTGAGCCCGCGAGGGCAGGGGATCCAAATTACCCCTCAACACCAACCTAGGCATGTTATGATCAAGCTAAGTGATCTATACCTAGATCTAAGTACACACACTCATGTAGCGAATTCGCCCTAGAACCTCAAGTCAAAGGACTAAATCGTACACTAGTATAAGTCTTTAGAAACATCCAATCACCGATATGCGCCATGCGCTTCCACAATGGGTTTCTCTGTTCGGTTCGTTCGATGCGTTCGATCCTCTCTCGAACCACCTACTCATATGCAATGGCCTCAAATGCCTTGCTCATGAAACGCTTCAAATTCACTCCATGTGAATCATGCATACTTGTACAAGACTTGGCGATTCCTACGATACCCTTTCTCGTTTTGGAATCTATGACTTGGAACGTGTTTTAAGATTACGACCTTAGAGACTGTTTTATGATTGCACTCAATACCGAAGTGAATCGTCCCATAGTCAAATGTAATCTAAGGATTTCATCCAATCGCTTAAATGTATTCGCGAGAGATGAAGTTGGCCATTGTTTATTCTATACAGATATAAATAAACGCGCGTATTAATTATAGAATCAAAGATTGTTATTTACAGAATAGACCTATTACAAGCTAAATGAATTGGCTTGCTGGGCACTATCCTACTATCCTATTCTGTAAATAACAATCTAAATGAATTGACCTTAGGTTAGATGTGATTGGTTTAATTTAATTAAAAGCCCATAAGAAGTCTTGCAAACCTAGGTCTTGAGGGAGGCTTATAAATAGAGTTCTACATGAACTCAAAAGGAACACCCTAGCACAAAAACCCTGGCCGCCCCCTTGACCTAGCCGCACCCCTTCCCTGTGCCGCCACTAGCTAGCCGCCGCCACCCTTGGCCGTGAGCTGCCCCTGCAAGTACATCTAGACAATCTTTTAATAACAAACCTTCTAGATCCAGTTCGTAGCCTAAGACTAGAAGGTGTTGCCATAATCCAACTGGTGTGGATCAACTCTGGAGGTGAGACACTTGGATCACTAGCTGTGAATCGAAAACTACATTGGAGGTTGCCACCACCTTGCATGTTGTGAGGTAAAAATCGAAAACCCCCTTTTTAAAGTACTGTTTGTGTTTTTGATTTAACCTTTTCGTATACATTATATGGAGACAGAATTATGGGACTGTGGGTGCCTTGAAATTTTTTAAAATTCCGCACTCTTTGTTGTTCTGACAATCGAGGTATCCCAACACCAGTCCCTCTATCTGATCTGATCTTTAATATCTTCATGCTTTTCTCGTTTTGGATCAGTTCCATCAGATTAGTCAGATGCTCTTTGATTTTCATGAAAATCACCCAAGTGTATCTTGAATAGTCATCCACAACAGCTAGGCAATATTTCTTTCCACCGTTGCTGATTGGATCAAATGGTCCAAATAAGTCCATGTGTAGTAGCTCCAATATTCTTGTAGAAGATTGGTGCTTCTTGCTTTTGAAAGATGATTTGATTTGTTTACCCTTCTGACAGTTCTTTTACTTGGTCAGAATTCTTGTAAGGGATCTAAGCATTCCTTACTTAGCTGATTTTGATGTTTTGGGAATCATCAAAACCTCCCTCAAATCTTTGCACTCTATCTTCATCTTCAACCAACAAAGATGCTTTTTATCCTTAATTGAAGGAATTAGACTATTGGAAGTTGTTTCAGTATAATTTGTCTTGCGCGGGCTTCTTCAGAGAGAAAAGTATTTTATGAGCTTACGGTTAAATATGCGGACACCTCGGTCCATCTAAAACCCGTCGCCGAATGCATGCCAAGAGTGAATCCTCAACTTCCAACGAAATAATTTCTTATTGTTCCATCCAAGACAATCTATCTTTTTATTATTTAGTTATTTAGTTATTTAGTTTCCTTATTTTTAGTGATTTAGTTTCTATAGGATTCTAGGAGTTATTCAGTTTCCTTAAGAGTTTTATTTCCTTTCAGTTGCCTAGGATTAGAGTCTTATAAAAGGAGTTGTAATCTTCACTATTTTTAGATATTGATGATTATGAGTTTTTGAAAAAGAAGAGATTTGTTCTCTCAAAGGTTCATGGGTGCCTATTTCTCATGTTCTTGTAGCAAATTTATCTGATGGAACTTGCTTGCAGAATAATCACTATTCTGCCCGACTTCAGTTGGTATCAGAGCTTCAGAATTTTCCAATGAGGATTAAGTTAGTTGCGGTCACACTCAAGGGTAGGGCTTCTGCTTGGTGGGAGCAGTTGCGCCATTCTCGTGAATGACAGGGCAAGTTTATACACTGATTGGGAAGATCGAGGTTTTGCCAAGCAAGTCACAGATTTACCCAACCTCTGGCTAATACTGGGTTTCTTTCTTCTTGGGGCAAAATTCTCATCAGCTTAAATGACTAAGTCATGGTGATGTTGAGGAGTCCACACTGTGATCGAAGAGTTCACTCCAAGGAAGTAAAGATTGAGGATTTGCAGACGTTGTCGAGGATTTAACCAACATCAGACGACGTGGTGGAAACAACTAAGGAATTCACGGGAGGGACAGGACAGACCCAAGTACAAGGCTTGATTAACCGTCATCGTTAGTTTGTCCTGGTTTTGTGGATCTTGATGACACTGCTGTGAACTCGGGGACGAGTTCTTTCCAACCCTGAGCGACTGATGCAGGAGCATCCAAGACAATCTATCTTTTTATTATTTAGTTATTTAGTTATTTAGTTTCCTTATTTTTAGTGATTTAGTTTCTATAGGATTCTAGGAGTTATTCAGTTTCCTTAAGAGTTTTATTTCCTTTCAGTTGCCTAGGATTAGAGTCTTATAAAATGAGTTGTAATCTTCACTATTTTCAGATATTGATGATTATGAGTTTTTGAAAAAGAAGAGATTTATTCTCTCAAAGGTTCATGGGTGCCTATTTCTCGTGTTCTTGTAGCAAATTTATCTGATGGAACTTGCCTGCAGAATAATCACTATTCTGCCCGACTTCACCTCGGTCCATCTAAAACCCGTCGCCGAATGCATGCCAAGAGTGCATCCTCAACTTCCAACGAAATAATTTCTTATTGTTCCAAGTGATTTTGGTCACTTAAGTGGATTCCTCTGGCTTGATCTCATTATAAGTACCCCAACCTAATACATGTAAATGTTTTATTTTTTTTTATTCAAAAAAATATTTTTTTCTTTAGATTTTAGATGTAATTTATGATGCTATAGGGCGCTTAGTTCATTATTGTGATAATTGATGATGTTTTTTGTGTAAAGTTCAAAAGGTTCGCAAATATGAGCAGCTAAACCTAAACTTGATTATAAGTGTATATGGGAACCTTTTTCTTAAAGAAAGAAACTGAACAATTATTGCATCCTGCAAAAATATTCGCTCGCGATAACCAACCTAAAATTTGCGCTTGCTTTTTTTCGAGGTTTATTAAAGATTGTAAAGAATTATATGATGGTTCACCTCTGTTTCTAAAAAACAAATGAAGAATTGTAATGGTAAAATATTATTGTTTAGGAAAGCTAATTATATTCTCCATCATGAAATTTTTATAACTCTTTAGGCACCTAAGGCTATATTTATCTTAAACGGAACCAGAAGATGAATACGAAAAAGAAATGGGGGATGTTCCGGAACCCGTTGATTCGATTTTCATAACCCTAACCGACCTGGATGTGCCTAAATGTCTGATGTGCCTCGAACCTCTCTTCAGTCCAATTTTTCATGTCTCTGTTATGTTCGATTTAGTTCTTCTTTATTTTGTGCAATATATAAACTTGAAATTAAGTTTCAGTTTAATGCTAAAGAACTTGGTAATAGTATTTGCAAAGAATTTATCACATTATTATATTTAGTGGTGTAATTTGTCAGTGATTTTAGAATTTTGGGTTATGTAGATGGAAGAGAGTGACTCATTATGACTATACTTTTCATTTTCTATGAACAAGCATTTTGACTATATAAAAATGAACATTATTGTTTCTTATGTCATGAGTTGTTTCATTAAATTTTGTATTATATTCAGTAGCTTAATCCTAAACTAGATTTTTTTGCAAAATTACTTATTCTTGGTCACTTTGGATTCTGGTCATTACTGTTCTGAGTAAAGTGCCTGAGAAGAAATAGCAGTAGTTGGAGTTTTGATAGGATTTGTAGTTGAATAGTAGGATTAAACATCAATAAGAACATAACTAGTATATATTTTAGTGAAAAAAGAACATAAATAATGTCTTTTAATATCTTTATCTAGTTCAAAATCAAAGCAAGCATTTTAAAGCTGTGCGCTTTAGCGCCAAAGGTGCGTTTTTCCAAGTGAACATAGGTTGCGCAGAGTTTTGATAGGATTTGTGTATGAAGTTTGAGTAATGATTTCTTTAAGATTTACAAAATTTTTGGGAAGCAAGCACTATTTATATTTCACCTTAACAATTCTTGTTTCTCTCAATCTTAATATAGTGTGAAAATGGGCACATAGCACGTGGTTCATGCTGCACCAGGATAGAGAACATATGTGAAGTTGTTACTTTCCAATTGGGTACAACATATGCACGGCCATTGAAAATGTTATAGAATCCGTGAAAATATCATGTTCTAACATGCAACATTGGTTCAATAGAAGGATATATATCATGATAAAGTAAATCATGAGATGATCTGCAAATATGCTCTTTGCTCATGCCGTGATTCTGGTCATATCTTTGTTGGCATGTCCAAGTGCTTGTACGAACATTATTTTGAAGAACATGGAAATTTAGATTCTTCGACAATATTCTTTTTCATCTGTGGAGTGTCCGTCCCAATGGATAAAGATGAAAAGTAAACTTGAAATTAAGTTTCAGTATAATGCTAAAGAACTTGGTAATAGTATTTGCAAAGAATTTATCACATTATTATATCTAGTGGCCTAATTTGTCGTTGATTTTAGAATTTTGGGTTATGTAGATTGAAGAGAGTGACTGTTGGGATAGTGGTTGGGATGCCTCGATTGTCAGAACAACGACAGTGCGGAATTTAAAATTTTTCGAAGCACCCAAGGTCCCATATTAATTCTCCATATTAATTATACGTAAGCAAGAACAAAAACACACATAGAAATTGAACAAGGGTGTTTATGCGATATACCTCACCACAGGCAAGGTGGTGGCAACCTTCGATTCTGAATCTGATACTGGATCTGGATCTGGATCTGGTTCACAGAAGTGATCCAAGCGTCTCACCTCCAAAGTAAGTCCACACCAATCGGATTCTGGCAACACCTCAAGATCTTAGGCTCAGAACCGGATTCAGGAGGTTTGTCGAAGCAGGATTGTGTAGATTCTCTTGACAAGTCAAGATCTAACACAGAGGAACAAGAGGAGATGGGCGGCGGCACAAGAGCAGCCCACGACAGCAGGGTGGCGGCGTCTATTGGTGGCGGCGGCGGCTAGGGTTTCTAGCACTAGGGGCGGCGGCTAGGTTGAGAGGAGAGGCTAGGGTTTTCTTCTTAGGGTGTTAGCTTTTGAGCTCAAGTAGAACCCCTTTTATAGACTCCCTCAACCTAGGTCTTGCAAGACTCCTTATGGGCTTTTAATTAAAGGCCCATGTCTTGCAAGCCTTTTTATTTAATTAATTACTTAATTAAATGCCCAGTCCAATTAAATCATTATTTCTTTTATATAATTAATTAGCAACTTAATTAAGTATTTAATTAATTAAGTTGGCCAATTAATTAATCTCCCACTTGAATTAAATACTTTTAATTCATTTAATTGATTTAATTACCTTTAAATCAATTAATTCCTTTTAGTATCCTTTTCAACAGTCACCGTCCAATTGTATTGTGTGTGACCCTCTGGGTTCACCATCAATTGGTAGCAGGCCCACGAATTCCTCGTGATTTAATTTATGAACAATAAATTGCTCCGGTCAATTAAACAACCTTTAATTGACCACTCCTAGAATCAATTCCTCTATTAACTCAGGAGTACCTACACTTCATGGTCGATGTCTAGCCACAAGCCCATGAAGCCCAACTTCATGTGAATTGATACTTGTGAACCTCGTCTCATATAATTACCATGTACATACGGTCCTTCTATCGACTAATATTCCCGATCAAGACTTAGGGTGTGTGAATTGATCGGCACCTCTAAATTTGTCTCGATAACTATACTTTCTAATTCAGGATAATATTCCATTGTGACTCCTAAATTTGGAAACCCCTTTCCAAATCCGTCACCGACTACGGCCGTAGGTTCCTTGGATATATTATCTAAGAATCGTATAGGAAATTCTCTCACCCATTACAGTGAGTCAATAGATTCCATATCGGTACTAACCATTCGCGTACATGTCCATACGCACCCAACCTAGGCATGTTTTGACCAAGCTACGTGGCCTATACCTAGATCTATGTACGCACTTTCATGCACCGAATTCGCCCTAGCACCTCAAGTCAAAGGACTAAATCGTACACTATTATAATCCTTGAGAAACATCCCATCACCGATATGCGACATGCGCTTCCACAATGGGTTTCTCTGTTAGGGTCGTTCGATGCGTTCAATCCTCCATTGAACCACCTACTCGTATGCACTGGCCTCAAATGCCATGCTCATGAAACGCTACAAATTCACTCCATGTGAATCATGCATACTTGTACAAGTCTTGGCGATTCCTACGATACCCCGTCTCGTTCGGAATCTAGCTATGACTTGGAACAGTTTTAAGATTACGACCTTTGAGACTGTTTCATGATTGCACTCAGTACTGAAGTGAATCGTCCCATAGTCTAATGAAATCTAAGGGTTTCAACCAATCGCTTAAATGTATTCGCAAGAGATGAAGATGGCCATTGTTTATCCTTATACTCATATAAATAAACGCGCGTATTATTATAAAATCAAAAGATTGTTTCTTACAGAATAGACCTATTACAAGCTAATTGAACTGGCTTGCTGGGCACTATTCTATCAGTGACTAGTTCTGACTATACTTTTCATTTTCTATGAACAATTATTTTGACTATATAAAAATGAACATTATTGTTTCTCGTGCTTGACATGAGTTGTTTCATGAATTTTGTATTATATATTTAGTAGCTTAATCCTAAACTTGAATTTTTGGCAAAATTACTTTTTCTTGGTCACTTTGGATTTTGGCCATTACTGTTTTGAGTAAAGTGTCTGAGGAGAAATAGCAGTAATTGGAGTTTTGATAGGATTTGTAGTTGGATAGGAGGATTAAACATTAATATAAACACACCTAGTATATATTTTAATGGAAAAAAAACATAAATAATATCTTTTAATATTTTTATCTAGTTCAAAATCAATGCAAGCACTTTAAAGCTATGAGCTTTAGCGCCAAAGTTGCTTTTTTCCAAGTGAAAATAGGTTGCGCAGAGTTTTGATAGGATTTGTGTATGATGTTTGTGTAACGATTTCTTTAAGATTTACAAAATTTTTGGGAAGCAAGCAATGTTTATATTTCACCTTAACAATCCTTGTTTCTCTCAATCTCAATATAGTGCGAAAATGGGCACATAGCATGTGGTTCATGCTGCATCAGGATAGAGAACAATGTGAAGTTGTTACTTTCCAATTGGGTACAACAGATGCACGACCATCAAAAATGTTATAGAGTCCGTCAAAATATAATGTTCTAACATATAGCATTGGTGCAATAGAAGGATATATATCAGGGATAAAGTAAATCATGAGAAGACCTACAAATATGCTCCTTGCTCATGCCCTGATTCTGGTTGTACCTTTGTTGGCATGTCCATGTGCTTGTACGCACATTATTTTGAAGAACATGGAAATTCAGATTCTTCGACAATATTCTTTTTCATCTGTGGAGTGTCCGTCCCAATGGATAAAGAAGAAAAGTATGCTATTCTTCAAGAAAGGGTTACAAAGATGCTTTTTATCCTTAATCGTAGGAATGAGACTGTCCGAAGTTGTTTCAGTATAATTTGTCTTGCCGGGCTTCTTCAGAGAGAGAAGTATTTTATGAGCTTACGGTTAAATATGCGGACACCTCGATCCATCTAAAAACCATCGCAGAGTGCATGCCAAGAGTGAATCCTCAACTTCAAAAGAATATGAACAAACACGTGCGTGTGGCATGCATTCTCGCACCACCACCCACAAAAAAAAAAAAAAGCAACTTAATCCACTTGACACGCACATGGGCAATTTCATCAATGTATTTGACGTTATCGAAATTTGTTTTAGAGTTAGATTTCAAAATATGTAACAAAATTGAATATTAAATATTTAACTTGAATTCTCCAAGTTAGTGGGATTTTATATTTTAGAGATTGATGTGAATATCAATAAATTTTGTTATAACATAAAGGCAAATCATGGAAATGAATGCCAAATATTTAATCCCTGAGAGCTCCAGCTCTCTTACGCTAGAATGTTAGCTCCATTTGTTTGAATCTTTGACCCGTAGCTTGGAAAGTCACGTCATGGAAATTAGAGGCTTCCTTTCCTTCTAGTGTAGCATATGGTCCTTCAACTCCATCAAACATCAACTTTGCTGATTGTAATTCGAGAATCTTTTAACTCATTGGACTTCTCATCTGTGTTTTTTTGTTGCATATGGGCCTTCTGGAGGAATGCTTGAATCTGTTATAGGATTTAACTGCCAAAATGAGATAACCGTACGAGCTGATGCTTCTTCTTGGAGAAACCAAATCGAGGTATAGAAAAGGACAGGTTATCAAACTCAAAAAAATGGTTTTCTGGAATGTTTGTAGATGCAAATAAATTGCCAATGATTGTAATTCTTTGACACTCATATATCGTGGAATAACTTGAATGTGGAACATTGATTAGTCCTTTTTCATAGGCATTGGTTATTTTTAACATAAAAATTCACGTTTAATACAATTGGGCGCAAACGTAAGAGTTCCAACCTACTTGCCTAGTCAAAAGCTAGATTTTAAATGGAAACTTTGAGTTATGGTTGGGGAATGAATACATGTTATTTGAAGCTTCATATCGGATTGTGATTTGATCCGCATGTAAAGAATTTTTTTTAGTTTATATAGTTTTTTAATTATTTTATAGTATTAAATTATTTATTCATGTAGCTTTTTAAAATTTTTTATTTTTACACAACTTGAATATATGTCTTGCTCATGAATATGAAAATTGCTCGTTTCTTCTTTCCAAATTTCTTGTCGTTTTGGTCCAAATTTAAACGAAGATATGCAACGTGTATTCGTCGGTTGTTTTTTCTAAAATTGTCATATAAAATTTGCAATGTTCTTTTAAATTAGGTACGAAATTTGTAACTATGGGCAGACACGTGCGTGTGGCGTGCATTCCCGCACCACCACCCACAAAAAAAATGCAACTTAATCCACTTGACACGCACATGGGCAATTTCATCAATGTATTTGACGTCATCGAAATTTGTTTTAGAGTTAGATTTCAAAATATGTAATAAATTGAATATTAAATATTTAACTTGAATTCTCCAAGATAGTGCGATTTTATCTTTTAGAGATTGATGTGAATATCAATAGATTTTGTTATAACATAAAGGCAAATCATGGAAATGAATGCCAAATATTTAATCTCTAGGAACTACAGCTCTTCAGGGTCCTCTTGCTTACGCGAGAATGTTAGCTTCATTTGTTTTGAATCTTGGACCCGTAGCTTGGAAAGTCGCGCCACGGAAATTAGAGGCTTCCTTTCCTTCTAGTGTAACATATGGTCCTTAAACTCCATCAAACATCAACGTTGCTGATTGTAGTTCAAGAATTTTTTTAACTCATTCGACTTCCCATCTACGTTTTTTTGTTGCATATGGGCCTTCTGGAGGAATGCTTGAAGATGTTAGGGAATTTAACAGCCGAAATGAGATAATCGTACGAGCTGATGCTTCTTCTTTGGGAAACCAAATCGAGGTTCAGAAAAGGACCGGTTATCAAACTCATAGAAATGGTTTTGTTGGAATGTTTGTAGATGCAAATAAATTGCCGGAGGATTGTAATTCTTTGACGCTAATATCACGTGGAATAACTTGAATGTGGAACATTGATTAGTCCTTTTTGATAGGCATTGGTTAATTTTAACAGAGAAATTCACGTTTACTACAATTGGGCGCAAACGTAAGAGTTCAAACCTACTTGCCTAGTCAACAGCCATATTTTAAATTGAAACTTTGAGTTGTGTTTGGGGAATGAATACATGTTATTTGAAGCTTCGAATTGGATTGTGATTTGATCCGCATGTAGAGAGAAATTTTTAGTTTATATAGTTTTTTAATTATTTTATATTAAATTATTTATTTATGTAGCATTTTAAACTTTTTTATTGTTACACAACTTGAATATATGTCTTGCTCATGAATATGAAAATTGCTCGTTTCTTCTTTCTAAATTTCTTGTCGTTTAGGTCCAAATTTTTAAACGAAGATATGCAACGTGTAATTTTTTTTTAAAATTGTCATATGAAATTTGCAGTGTTCTTTTATATTAGGTACGAATTTTTTAACTATGGACAGACACGTGCGCATGTCGTGCATTCTCGCACCACCACCCATAAAAAATGCAACTTTTCCATTAGACACGCACATGGGAAATTTCTTCAATGTATTTTACGTCATCGATATTTGTTTAGAGTTAGATTTCAAAATATGTAAATAAATTGAATATTAAATATTTAGCTTGAATTCTCCAAGTTAGTGCGATTTTATCTTTTAGAGACTGATGTGAATTAATATCAATAGATTTTGTTCAAACATAAAGGCAAATCATGGAAACGAATGCCAAATATTTATTCGCTGAGAACTCGAGCTCTTCAGGGTGCACTTGCTTATGCGAGAATCCATTTGTTTTGAATCTTGGACCCGTAGCTTGGAAAGTTGTGTCACGGAAATTAGAGGCTCCCTTTCCTGCATGTGTAACATATGGTCTTTCATCTCCATCAAACATCAACGTTGCTGATTGTAATTCATGAAATTTTTTAACTAGTTCAAATTCCCATCTACGTTTTTTTGTTGTATATGGGCCTTCTGGAGAAATTCTTGAAGCTGTTAGGGAATTTAATAACGAAAATGAGATAACCGTACGAGCTGATGCTTCTTCTTAAGGAAACAAAACCGAGCTTCAGAAAAGGACCCGTTATCAAACTCAAAGAAATGGTTTTGTTGGAATGTTAGTTTATGCAAATAAACTTCCGAAGGATTGTAATTCTTTGACGCTCATATCACGTGGAATAACTTGAATGTGGAACATTGATTAGTCCTTTTCATAGGTATTGGTTATTTTTAACATAAAAATTCATGTTTAATACAATTAGGCGCAAACGTAAGAGTTCCAACCTACTTGCCTAGTCAAAAGCTAGATTTTAAATTGAAACTTGGAGTTATGGTTGGGGAGTGAATACATGTTATTTGAAGCTTCATATCGGATCGTGATTTGATCCGCATGTAAAGAATTTTTTTTAGTTTATATAGTTTTTTAATTATTTATAGTATTAAAGTATTTATTCATGTAGCTTTTTAAACTTTTTTTATTGTTACACAACTTGAATATATGTCTTGCTCATGAATATGAAAATTGCTCGTTTCTTCTTTCAAAATTTCTTGTCGTTTAGGTCCAAATATTTAAACGAAGCTACGCAACGTGTAATTTTTTTTAAAATTGTCATATGAAATTTGCAATGTTCTTTTGAATTAGGTACGAAATTTGTAACTATGGGCAGACACGTGCGCGTGTCGTGCATTCACGTGCCACCACCCAAAAAAAAAAAAATGCAACTTAATCCACTTGACACGCACATGGGAAATTTCATCAATGTATTTGACGTCATCGGAATTTGTTTTAGAGTTAGATTTCAAATATGTAAATAAATTGAATATTAAATATTGAAAAATTTACATAGACACCCCCTAGCTATTACCCTAATTACAGAAGATACCCACTTGTTTTAAATATTACAAAGACACCCTCCTCGACCAAAACTATATTACAAGAACACCCCTTGCTACCCCCTAAAAAATTACAATTGTGTTGGTCCCAAGTGGTCAGATGAGGTCTAGAGGGGAGGGGGGAGGGTGAATAGACCTCTGAAAATTTTACTCAAATTTTAACTTTAAAATTTTTGCTTAACAGAAAGCAGACTAAGCTGTTACAGAACAGTAAGCTTACAAGGCTGATCGTGAACAATTCTTTGAACAGCTTTGTTGACCACTAGTCTGATAGTTACTTAGCTGATTTTAGTCAAAATCAGTTTTAATACCAGAATACTAGCAGCGGATGTTTTAAGTATTTTTCACAAGTATACTTAGTAGTTTGAAAAAATTTATCACCAGTTTTGTTAAAACTCCTTTAAGTCTTTTTCAAACAGTTTTATGAAGTGTTTTAAGCAGTCTGAAAATATATGCAAGCAAAATGCAATGTAAAACACAAAGATTTTTATAGTGGTTATATTGATGTAAATATCCTTTAGTCCACTATTCCAAGTCACAAAGATCTTGGGTTATACTAAGAACACTCAGTAATTAGTACACTCCACTTACGCCAAAACAACAAATGAATCTGGCCGTAAGCTTGCAACAGGAAATAACAAAGAAGTCCTATTCTACAGAGACTTATCACTCACAAAGATGGATAAGTACTCCTCACAACACTCTAACAGATTTCACTCAGAAAAATGTATCTTTCTTTGATCTTCAGCTTCATCTTGAGTCAACAAATGACAAGGCTGATGAGTGAGCTGTTCTTGAGCTTTTGAGACTTAGAAAATATTTTGCTTCGAATTCAATCTCTCAGTTGTTGTGTATTTTTTTCTTGGTCTCTTCAGCTATTTATACTCACTAATTTGAATTATGTCCGTTGAAGAGAGATACAAATCAAATTTCTTGATTTCTGGTCCTTAATTTCCGCGAACGGCTCTCTGCACAGTGACAGTACTGCAGACTGTACTTTCTGTCAGGCAGCATTAAATGCACCGAGCTGATGCGAGGTATTTCTTCAATCATTTCCCATTAATAGCCTCGGACTTCAGCATTTATTACTCCAGTGGCATTTATTACCGTTGGGACGACTTCTTGATCATTTCCACTTGGCTGATGAGAGTACAAGTCTGATGATGAACAAAGCTGATCTCAAACTTGAACAAATCTAATTTGAGTCGGCTGATTTACACCAGTCTGATTTCTTCTCTTCAGCAGATTAGTAGTCTTCTGGACATTGAATATTTAACCCTTCTGATTTGTCTTCATACTTGGTCAAAATTCTTTCTAAGGGATTTAAACTAAGTTTTCCTTACTTTGCTGATCTTGATGAGTCTTGGAAATCATCAAAACCTCCCTTAATTTCTGTAACTTCAGTGCACTCTTATCTTCATCTTTATCCAACAATTTCCCCCTTTTTGATGATGACAAAACTTCAGCTAAGTACCTGTTACCTAAACTAAAGTTTTAATCCTCAAAATTTCTGAGATGGAAATGTATGTTGGAATAAAAACTTGAACTTTTATATATATTGAAAGTGATTACAAGTTACAAGTTTTTCATCAGATGTGAAAACTAAGGAAAATAAAGAAAACTGATTACAATGGTTTGATCTAATCTAGTCATCATCTTCTTCACTTTCTCCTTCAAGTTCCTCATAATACTCATAAGAAGATTCTTCATCATCATATTCTTCATCAGCAGCATCATCTATGACTAGATTGGACTTGGCAGGTTCCATTTTCTGTTTGATTTCTTGTTCTCTTTTCAGCTCTTTTTCTGCCTCCTCCATCATTCTCTTTATCCTCTCTTCATCCTTGTATTTGGTAAATGGCCCTGATTGTTCTTTAGTAGTTTCCTTGGATGCAGCCATTTCTTTATCAGACTTGGCTTGTTCCTTGGGTTCTTCCTCAGACTTTTCCTTGCCATCAGCCTTTCCAACTTCTTCAGCAGCAGCCTTTTCATCTTCCTTATCATCAGTCTCCTTGTCTTTGGCAGCATCAGTTTCCTTAGTCTTTTCTTCAAGTGCTTGATTTTCAGTAGCAGCAGCTTGAATAGTTGTCTTTTCCCCTTTATCTTCCACCTTTTTGTCATCATTAGGGTTGACAGGAGGGTTGAGGGCAACATGTTGGATCCTGACAGCAGCACATAATGATTTGATGTTCTGATTGATTAGGTCATGGCTTGCAGTGAGATGATTGAGAGTGGTAGTGATTTGATCAGCTTGATCATTGATGCAGTCAATGTTAAGTTGTAGAGTGGAGATTTCTTTATCAACTCTGGTGGCAGCGTTATGAACTTGTTCTACCAACAGGTGATTCTTTCCTGTCTCATCCTCAGCTACTTTGATGAATGTATCTGTGAGATGAGCAATATTGTCTTCATTCCTTTTTAAGGCAGTATGAAGATTATTCATGTCAGCTTTGACATCTTCAATACTCCTGTTCATGTCTAAGACACTATGTGTCATCCTTAGAGTATTATCCTCAGGCAGAGGGAAGTTGTTAATGGCATCCTTCACCATTACTGCAGTATTCTTCTGCATTTGTTCCAACTGCAGCTTGTTCTTTTCTTCCATGTTTTTTTGCATTTTCTCCAGTTGCAGTTTGTTCCTCTCTTCCATTTCTCTTAAGCTAGGCTTGTTCTTTTCTTCCATACATCATTTGTATTATGTAAGCTAGGCTTAGATTAGGCTTGGAGCCGAGAAGACCTCATGAAGACTTGGAGATCCGCATGGAGGCCCATCACCTTGGAGGACATGGAGGCCCAATTCATTACATGGAGGCCAAATCAAGCTGGATATTACAAGAAGGCCCATGATGTATGGGTTTGAAAATTGTAATAGTTAGGACATTTAATTTCCACCCTAGACTGATCAATTGATCCATCACATGGCTCGTGATGGATCGCATATGATGGGCAATCGATCAATCATATCCTGCTAGGTGATGTATGTTTACTATTATTCTTTGATGTTTGTCATGCATGCTTAGAATAGATCACATAAACAAGATAAGCATAATATGATGAGACCTCGCACAATAAAAACAAAAAAAAAACCTCCAATTGAACTTAAAATTCAATTAGAATATTAAATCGAACTTAAGGGCACATATGAATAGTCTCTATGGTCCGAGCCTATCAAATTACTAGGTCTTAGGCATATTGTACGAATATATCTCGATGTCTCATGATTCGTGGGTCGAGCTATAGGAAGATGATGTGTCTATTGCCTCGATGCACGTGTTTAGTGCCAAGGGAGGGGACAGCAAGGTTTTAGGCGCTGTCTCATGAGTCGTGGGGTGTCTAGGATTGAACTATTTCTCTCCACGAGTATTGGACATGATTTAACGCTATTAAGTATGGATGTCTCACGAGTCGTGGGTCCATATCGAAAAACGAGGCTAAATGAACATAAGGGTTAGCTGCGATGGTTAACCGTCGACGTAATCGACCACCAAGTGAATCAAATAGTATGGCCAAGCGCGAGGGTCATAGCAACAGCTTTCACCCATTCAATAATTTCGATCTAAGGGGCATAGCAACGGCTTTCACCCTTAGTCGTTTCAGAGCATTTTTAGCCCGAGGGTCATAGCAACAGCTTTCACCCATTCAATAATTTCGATCTAAGGGGCATAGCAACGGCTTTCACCCTTAGTTGTTTCAGAGCATTTTTAGCCCGAGGGTCATAGCAACAGCTTTCACCCATTCAATAATTTCGATCTAAGGGGCATAGCAACGGCTTTCACCCTTAGTCGTTTCAGAGCATTTTTAGCCCGAGGGTCATAGCAACAGCTTTCACCCATTCAATAATTTCGATCTAAGGGGCATAGCAACGGCTTTCACCCTTAGTCGTTTCAGAGCATTTTTAGCCCGAGGGTCATAGCAACAGCTTTCACCCATTCAATAATTTCGATCTAAGGGGCATAGCAACGACTTTCACCCTTAGTCGTTTCAGAGAATTTTTAGCCCGAGGGTCATAGCAACAGCTTTCACCCATTCAATAATTTCGATCTAAGGGGCATAGCAACGGCTTTCACCCTTAGTTGTTTCAGAGCATTTTTAGCCCGAGGGTCGTCACCCATATTTATTTTCCGATCCAAGGGGCGTAGCAATGGCTTTCACCCTTGGTCGATCTTCGAGGGTCGTAGCAATAACTTTCACTCTTTTTAATAGTAGATGGAGATAAATAGAGATTGAATAATAGATGAACAGAGATCGATAATATCGGAATACGACGAATAAATATGAATATTGTAAAGCGAATTTCCACTGAACATATAACTCTGATCGAAATAAATTTTGATGAAATAATAGTCTTCTGTAACCATGAGAAAAGATGAATCATAGCGAAATAGCAGATAGTAAATAAGCCTAGGACTTGATAAATAATCCTTCTGCCTTGATAAGAATATTCTTTGCGAGGTTCTTTCCTGTCGTAAATTTGATCTTTTCCAATCAGTTCCTCATTTATTGGGAATTGTAAGGGTCGGCAAATCTTATCCATTCACTTCGCGAATTATCTGCCGTTGGATTCTTTCAATTTTTGCTATAAAAGGCTGTCATATCGTTGAAATTATCTCATTTATTGTACCAGCATTTTATCTGTCCGACCATGGTGATTAAGATCGTTATTCAATTAATTCAACTCTTTGAGCTCAGACTTCGAATAATCTTCAAGCGGAAGAAAGACTACCTCGACCTCGCTTAGAATATCGACAGGCAAATATGATTTCCATCTTGAAGGCCAATATGCCAGATTCATGAAGTCCACAGGTTATTGCGTAGGTCTTCGATTAGGGACCTGTTGCTACAATGCATTTAGGAAGACATATCGGGGAGAGAATGACGAAGAATGTAGTTACCTGACAAGCCGCGCGCTTGCCCCCCTCGTCTTCAGAAGATCGTAAATAAAGTTAAAAGTCTGCGGGTCCAAAGGAGATTCCATGCTTGGAGCTAAGTTACTTCGAATAAACGATAGGAGAGGAGACCGAAAATTTCATAGGATTGTAGAAAGTAAATGGGTTCTTATGTAACATATTAGCTTGTGCTATGCTCGAAATGTATCTTCCACATTTTCCTTTCGAACTCTTGTATCTTTTTAATAATATTCATGAATGGAATTTTCTCTTTTCCTTGTTGATAAAATAGAGCACAATCAGACACGTTCTTATTTCCAATAACTCAATCTTGAATAACCGAACAGTGGTCGCTTGAGTGAGTAAGAAACTAATATCTTGGTAGATTTGAAATTAATAAAGAACTCGTTGTGATTGATCATTGCTATCGCCGAATTTCCAAAGCTGTCGAATTTTTCAGTTCGAGAGTTTTGTTTGAGTAGATCAATCATAGCTTTTTCGATTCGAACATCACTAGTCGGTTGTAAAAATAGCGGTTTCATATTTAGAATATCATGTACACGAGGGTTGAACTTTTGGACAAGTGTTCCTGATCCTTGGGCTGTTTTTCGAGTAGGATAATAAGTAAAACATTTGTTCGAATGAACTTTTCGAATAAGCCTTTGTTTGCACATTGTTAGACCGTACGTTCTCCTAACCAAACAGGACCCCGTATCTGTCAGTTCATTTATTACGTACATCCTAACCGTTTGCGAACTGTTATCTGGGCCGTTGGTTCAAAACCCTTCACTGCTATAAATAAGTCCATTCATTTATACGACATTCCTCACTTTTCCCTTTATGCTTCCTCCGATCCCCATGGGTCGAGTTTTAGATTTGATTCATATTAACTCTAAGATAAAGGAGTTTGAGATTAGACTTCGAACCCTGTTTTCCGATCTTAGTTCCTTTGGTATAAGCTTTTTCGCTTAGAATATCGACATGCAAAAGAAATCGCGCCTAGAATACCGGCAGGCAACCTGTTTTCCAAGATATGCCTTATCTGGTGCAGGTTAGAATTTCGGTTTTCTAGCGTAGCATCTGATCGGGCAGCTGGTTAATCTGAGAGGAGTTCTTTAAATCTGAAGCACCAGCTTCCTCGAGGGCTTTCTTGAAGTATAGCTCCCTTGAGCTCGCTTGGGGCGCCTCCGTCGAGATAACCCTTTGCTGCTCCGGTTCGGATTAACCTGTAAGTAATGATTGAGTATTTCAATCATTATTTACAGATGAAGACCTAAGGTCGGTCTGAAGCCCAGGAGAGGAGCTCCGATCCGGCCTTCGCCCCGTATTAAGACGGATGTGCGACACGTGGCGAGTGATGGCCATGAAGAGTCACTGCTGAGTTCTGCATCTGGAGCAATCTAAAGGGAATGATGACCGAATATATACCGGGGTAGAATTACTTGTAGAATTTGTAGTAGGGTAGGAATGATTGTACTGTATCTCTGGAGTTCGAGATTTTATCCGAGGCATCATTTGTAACTTGTTTGAAGAATACTAATAATAAAACTTTGGTTATCTGCTCAAATTGTTTTCTTCTTTTGTGTCTTTCCTATTTTCTCCGATCGAATACGAGCGAGACTTGTTGGAACTTGTACTTAATATGAAGTTATTTACTCCTTACTTTTGGAACTATAATTTTCCTTTAATGATCGAACGATTGCGCGTCCTCGGTTTCGACCCCCAAGATCTATATAACTTGTTGCCCTTCTACTAACCCTGAGATTACTAAATATGAAGATCGAAAAAATAAATTCCGAACATTAATAAGTTGTAACTCCATTGATTCCCTCAACCTTTTATCGTTAGCTGACCGGGCTGTGGAAAATAAATCCAATGTAGGAATAAATGAACTGAACAATCGCAGAATAGAAAAAGTCTGGGATTCGCCCCGTTGGTCTTATCTTCGACCTTACATTGACGAATGCTCCGCTGGTCGGAGGTTTGTTCTGGAAAGTAAATGGTTGAGTTTCTGGTTAGTTAGGCTCTCTGCTGATATATGTATTTCTCCTCTAAGAGAGCATATCTCGATCTAATACTCGAATAAAGCCCCACGGTGGGCGCCAATTGATCTTACGCGATTTTGTTAGTTCGATAAGGGTGGTGTAAAATGCCGTGCTAATGTATGTAAATGGAGGTAAAAGATCAATAGTATTGTATTCAGAATGATCGAGTACAAATTATTGAGAGTCCTATCCGAGCATTATTGGATGCCGTATAAGCTAGAGGGTGAAATACATATAAGAAAGCCTATGCTATATTTCCTATGTAATTCCGAGCAGTAGCCTCGGAGGAAGAGCACCTGGGAAGTTGTGTCGTCGTCATAAATGCTTGGGGTATTTATAGCTGAGCTGATGGGCTTGGGCCTGGGCTCGGCCCAACAGTACCCTTCGACCTCGGGTTCTCTTCATAGGCTCAGAACAGTTTATTTAGAACCCTGGGTCTGCTCGTCGTTCTTGGGGACAGGATCTGGTGTTGTTCGATCCGCACTGAGCCCGCGAGGGCAGGGGATCCAAATTACCCCTCAACACCAACCTAGGCATGTTATGATCAAGCTAAGTGATCTATACCTAGATCTAAGTACACACACTCATGTAGCGAATTCGCCCTAGCACCTCAAGTCAAAGGACTAAATCGTACACTAGTATAAGTCTTGAGAAACATCCCATCTCCGATATGCGCCATGCGCTTCCACAATGGGTTTCTCTGTTCGGTTCGTTCGATGCGTTCGATCCTCTCTCGAACCACCTACTCATATGCAATGGCCTCAAATGCCTTGCTCATGAAACGCTTCAAATTCACTCCATGTGAATCATGCATACTTGTACAAGACTTGGCGATTCCTACGATACCCTTTCTCGTTTTGGAATCTATGACTTGGAACGTGTTTTAAGATTACGACCTTAGAGACTGTTTTATGATTGCACTCAATACCGAAGTGAATCGTCCCATAGTCAAATGTAATCTAAGGATTTCATCCAATCGCTTAAATGTATTCGCGAGAGATGAAGTTGGCCATTGTTTATTCTATACAGATATAAATAAACGCGCGTATTAATTATAGAATCAAAGATTGTTATTTACAGAATAGACCTATTACAAGCAAAATGAATTGACTTGCTGGGCACTATCCTACTATCCTATTCTGTAAATAACAATCTAAATGAATTGACATTAGGTTAGATGTGATTGGTTTAATTTAATTAAAAGCCCATAAGAAGTCTTGCAAACCTAGGTCTTGAGGGAGGCTTATAAATAGAGTTCTACATGAACTCAAAAGGAACACCCTAGCACAAAAACCCTGGCCGCCCCCTTGACCTAGCCGCACCCCTTCCCTGTGCCGCCACTAGCTAGCCGCCGCCACCCTTGGCCGTGAGCTGCCCCTGCAAGTACATCTAGACAATCTTTTAATAACAAACCTTCTAGATCCAGTTCGTAGCCTAAGACTAGAAGGTGTTTCCATAATCCAACTGGTGTGGATCAACTCTGGAGGTGAGACACTTGGATCACTAGCTGTGAATCGAAAACTACATTGGAGGTTGCCACCACCTTGCATGTTGTGAGGTAAAAATCGAAAACCCCCTTTTTAAAGTACTGTTTGTGTTTTTGATTTAACCTTTTCGTATACATTATATGGAGACAGAATTATGGGACTGTGGGTGCCTTGAAATTTTTTAAAATTCCGCACTCTTTGTTGTTCTGACAATCGAGGTATCCCAACACCAGTCCCTCTATCTGATCTGATCTTTAATATCTTCATGTTTTTCTCGTTTTGGATCAGTTCCATCAGATTAGTCAGATGCTCTTTGATTTTCATGAAAATCACCCAAGTGTATCTTGAATAGTCATCCACAACAGCTAGGCAATATTTCTTTCCACCGTTGCTGATTGGATCAAATGGTCCAAATAAGTCCATGTGTAGTAGCTCCAATATTCTTGTAGAAGATTGGTGCTTCTTGCTTTTGAAAGATGATTTGATTTGTTTACCCTTCTGACAGTTCTTTTACTTGGTCAGAATTCTTGTAAGGGATCTAAGCATTCCTTACTTAGCTGATTTTGATGTTTTGGGAATCATCAAAACCTCCCTCAAATCTTTGCACTCTATCTTCATCTTCAACCAACAAAGATGCTTTTTATCCTTAATTGTAGGAATTAGACTTTTGGAAGTTGTTTCAGTATAATTTGTCTTGCGCGGGCTTCTTCAGAGAGAAAAGTATTTTATGAGCTTACGGTTAAATATGCGGACACCTCGGTCCATCTAAAACCCGTCGCCGAATGCATGCCAAGAGTGAATCCTCAACTTCCAACGAAATAATTTCTTATTGTTCCATCCAAGACAATCTATCTTTTTATTATTTAGTTATTTAGTTATTTAGTTTCCTTATTTTTAGTGATTTAGTTTCTATAGGATTCTAGGAGTTATTCAGTTTCCTTAAGAGTTTTATTTCCTTTCAGTTGCCTAGGACTAGAGTCTTATAAAAGGAGTTGTAATCTTCACTATTTTTAGATATTGATGATTATGAGTTTTTGAAAAAGAAGAGATTTGTTCTCTCAAAGGTTCATGGGTGCCTATTTCTCATGTTCTTGTAGCAAATTTATCTGATGGAACTTGCTTGCAGAATAATCACTATTCTGCCCGGCTTCAGTTGGTATCAGAGCTTCAGAATTTTCCAATGAGGATTAAGTTAGTTGCGGTCACACTCAAGGGTAGGGCTTCTGCTTGGTGGGAGCAGTTGCGCCATTCTCGTGAATGACAGGGCAAGTTTATACACTGATTGGGAAGATCGAGGTTTTGCCAAGCAAGTCACAGATTTACCCAACCTCTGGCTAATACTGGGTTTCTTTCTTCTTGGGGCAAAATTCTCATCAGCTTAAATGACTGAGTCATGGTGATGTTGAGGAGTCCACACTGTGATCGAAGAGTTCACTCCAAGGTAGTAAAGATTGAGTATTTGCAGACGCTGTCGAGGATTTAACCAACATCAGACGACGTGGTGGAAACAACTAAGGAATTCACGGGAGGGACAGGACAGACCCAAGTACAAGGCTTGATTAACCGTCATCGTTAGTTTGTCCTGATTTTGTGGATCTTGATGACACTGCTGTGAACTCGGGAACGAGTTCTTTCCAACCCTGAGCGACTGATGCAGGAGCATCCAAGACAATCTATCTTTTTATTATTTAGTTATTTAGTTATTTAGTTTCCTTATTTTTAGTGATTTAGTTTCTATAGGATTCTAGGAGTTATTCAGTTTCCTTAAGAGTTTTATTTCCTTTCAGTTGCCTAGGATTAGAGTCTTATAAAATGAGTTGTAATCTTCACTATTTTCAGATATTGATGATTATGAGTTTTTGAAAAAGAAGAGATTTATTCTCTCAAAGGTTCATGGGTGCCTATTTCTCGTGTTCTTGTAGCAAATTTATCTGATGGAACTTGCCTGCAGAATAATCACTATTCTGCCCGGCTTCACCTCGGTCCATCTAAAACCCGTCGCCGAATGCATGCCAAGAGTGCATCCTCAACTTCCAACGAAATAATTTCTTATTGTTCCAAGTGATTTTGGTCACTTAAGTGGATTCCTCTGGCTTGATCTCATTATAAGTACCCCGACCTAATACATGTAAATGTTTTATTTTTTTTTTATTCAAAAAAATATTTTTTTCTTTAGATTTTAGATGTAATTTATGATGCTATAGGGCGCTTAGTTCATTATTGTGATAATTGATGATGTTTTTTTGTGTAAAGTTCAAAAGGTTCGCAAATATGAGCAGCTAAACCTAAACTTGATTATAAGTGTATATGGGAACCTTTTTCTTAAAGAAAGAAACTGAACAATTATTGCATCCTGCAAAAATATTCGCTCGCGATAACCAACCTAAAATTTGCGCTTGCTTTTTTTCGAGGTTAATTAAAGATTGTAAAGAATTATATGATGGTTCACCTCTGTTTCTAAAAAACAAATGAAGAATTGTAATGGTAAATATTATTGTTTAGGAAAGCTAATTATATTCTCCATCATGAAATTTTTATAACTCTTTAGGCACCTAAGGCTATATTTATCTTAAACGGAACCAGAAGATGAATACGAAAAAGAAATGGGGGATGTTCCGGAACCCGTTGATTCGATTTTCATAACCCTAACCGACCTGGATGTGCCTAAATGTCTGATGTGCCTCGAACCTCTCTTCAGTCCAATTTTTCATGTCTCTGTTATGTTCGATTTAGTTCTTCTTTATTTTGTGCAATATATAAACTTGAAATTAAGTTTCAGTTTAGTGCTAAAGAACTTGGTAATAGTATTTGCAAAGAATTTATCACATTATTATATTTAGTGGTGTAATTTGTCAGTGATTTTAGAATTTTGGGTTATGTAGATGGAAGAGAGTGACTCATTATGACTATACTTTTCATTTTCTATGAACAAGCATTTTGACTATATAAAAATGAACATTATTGTTTCTTATGTCATGAGTTGTTTCATTAAATTTTGTATTATATTCAGTAGCTTAATCCTAAACTAGATTTTTTTGCAAAATTACTTATTCTTGGTCACTTTGGATTCTGGTCATTACTGTTCTGAGTAAAGTGCCTGAGAAGAAATAGCAGTAGTTGGAGTTTTGATAGGATTTGTAGTTGAATAGGAGGATTAAACATCAATAAGAACATAACTAGTATATATTTTAGTGAAAAAAGAACATAAATAATGTCTTTTAATATCTTTATCTAGTTCAAAATCAAAGCAAGCATTTTAAAGCTGTGCGCTTTAGCGCCAAAGGTGCGTTTTTCCAAGTGAACATAGGTTGCGCAGAGTTTTGATAGGATTTGTGTATGAAGTTTGAGTAATGATTTCTTTAAGATTTACAAAATTTTTGGGAAGCAAGCACTATTTATATTTCACCTTAACAATTCTTGTTTCTCTCAATCTTAATATAGTGTGAAAATGGGCACATAGCACGTGGTTCATGCTGCACCAGGATAGAGAACATATGTGAAGTTGTTACTTTCCAATTGGGTACAACATATGCACGGCCATTGAAAATGTTATAGAATCCGTGAAAATATCATGTTCTAACATGCAACATTGGTTCAATAGAAGGATATATATCATGATAAAGTAAATCATGAGATGATCTGCAAATATGCTCTTTGCTCATGCCGTGATTCTGGTCATATCTTTGTTGGCATGTCCAAGTGCTTGTACGAACATTATTTTGAAGAACATGGAAATTTAGATTCTTCGACAATATTCTTTTTCATCTGTGGAGTGTCCGTCCCAATGGATAAAGATGAAAAGTAAACTTGAAATTAAGTTTCAGTATAATGCTAAAGAACTTGGTAATAGTATTTGCAAAGAATTTATCACATTATTATATCTAGTGGCCTAATTTGTCGTTGATTTTAGAATTTTGGGTTATGTAGATTGAAGAGAGTGACTGTTGGGATAGTGGTTGGGATGCCTCGATTGTCAGAACAACGACAGTGCGGAATTTAAAATTTTTCGAAGCACCCAAGGTCCCATATTAATTCTCCATATTAATTATACGTAAGCAAGAACAAAAACACACATAGAAATTGAACAAGGGTGTTTATGCGATATACCTCACCACAGGCAAGGTGGTGGCAACCTTCGATTCTGAATCTGATACTGGATCTGGATCTGGATCTGGTTCACAGAAGTGATCCAAGCGTCTCACCTCCAAAGTAAGTCCACACCAATCGGATTCTGGCAACACCTCAAGATCTTAGGCTCAGAACCGGATTCAGGAGGTTTGTCGAAGCAGGATTGTGTAGATTCTCTTGACAAGTCAAGATCTAACACAGAGGAACAAGAGGAGATGGGCGGCGGCACAAGAGCAGCCCACGACAGCAGGGTGGCGGCGTCTCTTGGTGGCGGCGGCGGCGGCGGCTAGGGTTTCTAGCACTAGGGGCGGCGGCTAGGTTGAGAGGAGAGGCTAGGGTTTTCTTCTTAGGGTGTTAGCTTTTGAGCTCAAGTAGAACCCCTTTTATAGACTCCCTCAACCTAGGTCTTGCAAGACTCCTTATGGGCTTTTAATTAAAGGCCCATGTCTTGCAAGCCTTTTTATTTAATTAATTACTTAATTAAATGCCCAGTCCAATTAAATCATTATTTCTTTTATATAATTAATTAGCAACTTAATTAAGTATTTAATTAATTAAGTTGGCCAATTAATTAATCTCCCACTTGAATTAAATACTTTTAATTCATTTAATTGATTTAATTACCTTTAAATCAATTAATTCCTTTTAGTATCCTTTTCAACAGTCACCGTCCAATTGTATCGTGTGTGACCCTCTGGGTTCACCATCAATTGGTAGCAGGCCCACGAATTCCTCGTGATTTAATTTATGAACAATAAATTGCTCCGGTCAATTAAACAACCTTTAATTGACCACTCCTAGAATCAATTCCTCTATTAACTCAGGAGTACCTACACTTCATGGTCGATGTCTAGCCACAAGCCCATGAAGCCCAACTTCATGTGAATTGATACTTGTGAACCTCGTCTCATATAATTACCATGTACATACGGTCCTTCTATCGACTAATATTCCCGATCAAGACTTAGGGTGTGTGAATTGATCGGCACCTCTAAATTTGTCTCGATAACTATACTTTCTAATTCAGGATAATATTCCATTGTGACTCCTAAATTTGGAAACCCCTTTCCAAATCCGTCACCGACTACGGCCGTAGGTTCCTTGGATATATTATCTAAGAATCGTATAGGAAATTCTCTCACCCATTACAGTGAGTCAATAGATTCCATATCGGTACTAACCATTCGCGTACATGTCCATACGCACCCAACCTAGGCATGTTTTGACCAAGCTACGTGGCCTATACCTAGATCTAAGTACGCACTTTCATGCACCGAATTCGCCCTAGCACCTCAAGTCAAAGGACTAAATCGTACACTATTATAATCCTTGAGAAACATCCCATCACCGATATGCGACATGCGCTTCCACAATGGGTTTCTCTGTTAGGGTCGTTCGATGCGTTCAATCCTCCATTGAACCACCTACTCTTATGCACTGGCCTCAAATGCCATGCTCATGAAACGCTACAAATTCACTCCATGTGAATCATGCATACTTGTACAAGTCTTGGCGATTCCTACGATACCCCGTCTCGTTCGGAATCTAGCTATGACTTGGAACAGTTTTAAGATTACGACCTTTGAGACTGTTTCATGATTGCACTCAGTACTGAAGTGAATCGTCCCATAGTCTAATGTAATCTAAGGGTTTCAACCAATCGCTTAAATGTATTCGCAAGAGATGAAGATGGCCATTGTTTATCCTTATACTCATATAAATAAACGCGCGTATTATTATAAAATCAAAAGATTGTTTCTTACAGAATAGACCTATTACAAGCTAATTGAACTGGCTTGCTGGGCACTATTCTATCAGTGACTAGTTCTGACTATACTTTTCATTTTCAATGAACAATTATTTTGACTATATAAAAATGAACATTATTGTTTCTCGTGCTTGACATGAGTTGTTTCATGAATTTTGTATTATATATTTAGTAGCTTAATCCTAAACTTGAATTTTTGGCAAAATTACTTTTTCTTGGTCACTTTGGATTTTGGCCATTACTGTTTTGAGTAAAGTGTCTGAGGAGAAATAGCAGTAATTGGAGTTTTGATAGGATTTGTAGTTGGATAGGAGGATTAAACATTAATATAAACACACCTAGTATATATTTTAATGGAAAAAAAACATAAATAATATCTTTTAATATTTTTATCTAGTTCAAAATCAATGCAAGCACTTTAAAGCTATGAGCTTTAGCGCCAAAGTTGCTTTTTTCCAAGTGAAAATAGGTTGCGCAGAGTTTTGATAGGATTTGTGTATGATGTTTGTGTAACGATTTCTTTAAGATTTACAAAATTTTTGGGAAGCAAGCAATGTTTATATTTCACCTTAACAATCCTTGTTTCTCTCAATCTCAATATAGTGCGAAAATGGGCACATAGCATGTGGTTCATGCTGCATCAGGATAGAGAACAATGTGAAGTTGTTACTTTCCAATTGGGTACAACAGATGCACGACCATCAAAAATGTTATAGAGTCCGTCAAAATATAATGTTCTAACATATAGCATTGGTGCAATAGAAGGATATATATCAGGGATAAAGTAAATCATGAGAAGACCTGCAAATATGCTCCTTGCTCATGCCCTGATTCTGGTTGTACCTTTGTTGGCATGTCCATGTGCTTGTACGCACATTATTTTGAAGAACATGGAAATTCAGATTCTTCGACAATATTCTTTTTCATCTGTGGAGTGTCCGTCCCAATGGATAAAGAAGAAAAGTATGCTATTCTTCAAGAAAGGGTTACAAAGATGCTTTTTATCCTTAATCGTAGGAATGAGACTGTCCGAAGTTGTTTCAGTATAATTTGTCTTGCCGGGCTTCTTCAGAGAGAGAAGTATTTTATGAGCTTACGGTTAAATATGCGGACACCTCGATCCATCTAAAAACCGTCGCAGAGTGCATGCCAAGAGTGAATCCTCAACTTCAAAAGAATATGAACAAACACGTGCGTGTGGCATGCATTCTCGCACCACCACCCACAAAAAAAAAAAAAAGCAACTTAATCCACTTGACACGCACATGGGCAATTTCATCAATGTATTTGACGTTATCGAAATTTGTTTTAGAGTTAGATTTCAAAATATGTAACAAAATTGAATATTAAATATTTAACTTGAATTCTCCAAGTTAGTGGGATTTTATATTTTAGAGATTGATGTGAATATCAATAAATTTTGTTATAACATAAAGGCAAATCATGGAAATGAATGCCAAATATTTAATCCCTGAGAGCTCCAGCTCTCTTACGCTAGAATGTTAGCTCCATTTGTTTGAATCTTTGACCCGTAGCTTGGAAAGTCACGTCATGGAAATTAGAGGCTTCCTTTCCTTCTAGTGTAGCATATGGTCCTTCAACTCCATCAAACATCAACTTTGCTGATTGTAATTCGAGAATTTTTTAACTCATTGGACTTCTCATCTGTGTTTTTTTGTTGCATATGGGCCTTCTGGAGGAATGCTTGAATCTGTTATAGGATTTAACAGCCAAAATGAGATAACCGTACGAGCTGATGCTTCTTCTTGGAGAAACCAAATCGAGGTATAGAAAAGGACAGGTTATCAAACTCAAAAAAATGGTTTTCTGGAATGTTTGTAGATGCAAATAAATTGCCAATGATTGTAATTCTTTGACACTCATATATCGTGGAATAACTTGAATGTGGAACATTGATTAGTCCTTTTTCATAGGCATTGGTTATTTTTAACATAAAAATTCACGTTTAATACAATTGGGCGCAAACGTAAGAGTTCCAACCTACTTGCCTAGTCAAAAGCTAGATTTTAAATGGAAACTTTGAGTTATGGTTGGGGAATGAATACATGTTATTTGAAGCTTCATATCGGATTGTGATTTGATCCGCATGTAAAGAATTTTTTTTAGTTTATATAGTTTTTTAATTATTTTATAGTATTAAATTATTTATTCATGTAGCTTTTTAAAATTTTTTATTTTTACACAACTTGAATATATGTCTTGCTCATGAATATGAAAATTGCTCGTTTCTTCTTTCCAAATTTCTTGTCGTTTTGGTCCAAATTTAAACGAAGATATGCAACGTGTATTCGTCGGTTGTTTTTTCTAAAATTGTCATATAAAATTTGCAATGTTCTTTTAAATTAGGTACGAAATTTGTAACTATGGGCAGACACGTGCGTGTGGCGTGCATTCCCGCACCACCACCCACAAAAATAATGCAACTTAATCCACTTGACACGCACATGGGCAATTTCATCAATGTATTTGACGTCATCGAAATTTGTTTTAGAGTTAGATTTCAAAATATGTAATAAATTGAATATTAAATATTTAACTTGAATTCTCCAAGATAGTGCGATTTTATCTTTTAGAGATTGATGTGAATATCAATAGATTTTGTTATAACATAAAGGCAAATCATGGAAATGAATGCCAAATATTTAATCTCTAGGAACTACAGCTCTTCAGGGTCCTCTTGCTTACGCGAGAATGTTAGCTTCATTTGTTTTGAATCTTGGACCCGTAGCTTGGAAAGTCGCGCCACGGAAATTAGAGGCTTCCTTTCCTTCTAGTGTAACATATGGTCCTTAAACTCCATCAAACATCAACGTTGCTGATTGTAGTTCAAGAATTTTTTTAACTCATTCGACTTCCCATCTACGTTTTTTTGTTGCATATGGGCCTTCTGGAGGAATGCTTGAAGATGTTAGGGAATTTAACAGCCGAAATGAGATAATCGTACGAGCTGATGCTTCTTCTTTGGGAAACCAAATCGAGGTTCAGAAAAGGACCGGTTATCAAACTCATAGAAATGGTTTTGTTGGAATGTTTGTAGATGCAAATAAATTGCCGGAGGATTGTAATTCTTTGACGCTAATATCACGTGGAATAACTTGAATGTGGAACATTGATTAGTCCTTTTTGATAGGCATTGGTTAATTTTAACAGAGAAATTCACGTTTACTACAATTGGGCGCAAACGTAAGAGTTCAAACCTACTTGCCTAGTCAACAGCCATATTTTAAATTGAAACTTTGAGTTGTGTTTGGGGAATGAATACATGTTATTTGAAGCTTCGAATTGGATTGTGATTTGATCCGCATGTAGAGAGAAATTTTTAGTTATTTTATATTAAATTATTTATTTATGTAGCATTTTAAACTTTTTTATTGTTACACAACTTGAATATATGTCTTGCTCATGAATATGAAAATTGCTCGTTTCTTCTTTCTAAATTTCTTGTCGTTTAGGTCCAAATTTTTAAACGAAGATATGCAACGTGTAATTTTTTTTTAAAATTGTCATATGAAATTTGCAGTGTTCTTTTATATTAGGTACGAATTTTTTAACTATGGACAGACACGTGCGCATGTCGTGCATTCTCGCACCACCACCCATAAAAAATGCAACTTTTCCATTAGACACGCACATGGGAAATTTCTTCAATGTATTTTACGTCATCGATATTTGTTTAGAGTTAGATTTCAAAATATGTAAATAAATTGAATATTAAATATTTAGCTTGAATTCTCCAAGTTAGTGCGATTTTATCTTTTAGAGACTGATGTGAATTAATATCAATAGATTTTGTTCAAACATAAAGGCAAATCATGGAAACGAATGCCAAATATTTATTCGCTGAGAACTCGAGCTCTTCAGGGTGCACTTGCTTATGCGAGAATCCATTTGTTTTGAATCTTGGACCCGTAGCTTGGAAAGTTGTGTCACGGAAATTAGAGGCTCCCTTTCCTGCATGTGTAACATATGGTCTTTCATCTCCATCAAACATCAACGTTGCTGATTGTAATTCATGAAATTTTTTAACTAGTTCAAATTCCCATCTACGTTTTTTTGTTGTATATGGGCCTTCTGGAGAAATTCTTGAAGCTGTTAGGGAATTTAATAACGAAAATGAGATAACCGTACGAGCTGATGCTTCTTCTTAAGGAAACAAAACCGAGCTTCAGAAAAGGACCCGTTATCAAACTCAAAGAAATGGTTTTGTTGGAATGTTAGTTTATGCAAATAAACTTCCGAAGGATTGTAATTCTTTGACGCTCATATCACGTGGAATAACTTGAATGTGGAACATTGATTAGTCCTTTTCATAGGTATTGGTTATTTTTAACATAAAAATTCATGTTTAATACAATTAGGCGCAAACGTAAGAGTTCCAACCTACTTGCCTAGTCAAAAGCTAGATTTTAAATTGAAACTTGGAGTTATGGTTGGGGAGTGAATACATGTTATTTGAAGCTTCATATCGGATCGTGATTTGATCCGCATGTAAAGAATTTTTTTTAGTTTATATAGTTTTTTAATTATTTATAGTATTAAAGTATTTATTCATGTAGCTTTTTAAACTTTTTTTATTGTTACACAACTTGAATATATGTCTTGCTCATGAATATGAAAATTGCTCGTTTCTTCTTTCAAAATTTCTTGTCGTTTAGGTCCAAATATTTAAACGAAGCTACGCAACGTGTAATTTTTTTTAAAATTGTCATATGAAATTTGCAATGTTCTTTTGAATTAGGTACGAAATTTGTAACTATGGGCAGACACGTGCGCGTGTCGTGCATTCACGTGCCACCACCCAAAAAAAAAAAATGCAACTTAATCCACTTGACACGCACATGGGAAATTTCATCAATGTATTTGACGTCATCGGAATTTGTTTTAGAGTTAGATTTCAAATATGTAAATAAATTGAATATTAAATATTGAAAAATTTACATAGACACCCCCTAGCTATTACCCTAATTACAGAAGATACCCACTTGTTTTAAATATTACAAAGACACCCTCCTCGACCAAAACTATATTACAAGAACACCCCTTGCTACCCCCTAAAAAATTACAATTGTGTTGGTCCCAAGTGGTCAGATGAGGTCTAGAGGGGAGGGGGGGGGGGGGGTGAATAGACCTCTGAAAATTTTACTCAAATTTTAACTTTAAAATTTTTGCTTAACAGAAAGCAGACTAAGCTGTTACAGAACAGTAAGCTTACAAGGCTGATCGTGAACAATTCTTTGAACAGCTTTGTTGACCACTAGTCTGATAGTTACTTAGCTGATTTTAGTCAAAATCAGTTTTAATACCAGAATACTAGCAGCGGATGTTTTAAGTATTTTTCACAAGTATACTTAGTAGTTTGAAAAAATTTATCACCAGTTTTGTTAAAACTCCTTTAAGTCTTTTTCAAACAGTTTTATGAAGTGTTTTAAGCAGTCTGAAAATATATGCAAGCAAAATGCAATGTAAAACACAAAGATTTTTATAGTGGTTATATTGATGTAAATATCCTTTAGTCCACTATTCCAAGTCACAAAGATCTTGGGTTATACTAAGAACACTCAGTAATTAGTACACTCCACTTACGCCAAAACAACAAATGAATCTGGCCGTAAGCTTGCAACAGGAAATAACAAAGAAGTCCTATTCTACAGAGACTTATCACTCACAAAGATGGATAAGTACTCCTCACAACACTCTAACAGATTTCACTCAGAAAAATGTATCTTTCTTTGATCTTCAGCTTCATCTTGAGTCAACAAATGACAAGGCTGATGAGTGAGCTGTTCTTGAGCTTTTGAGACTTAGAAAATATTTTGCTTCGAATTCAATCTCTCAGTTGTTGTGTATTTTTTCTTGGTCTCTTCAGCTATTTATACTCACTAATTTGAATTATGTCCGTTGAAGAGAGATACAAATCAAATTTCTTGATTTCTGGTCCTTAATTTCCGCGAACGGCTCTCTGCACAGTGACAGTACTGCAGACTGTACTTTCTGTCAGGCAGCATTAAATGCACCGAGCTGATGCGAGGTATTTCTTCAATCATTTCCCATTAATAGCCTCGGACTTCAGCATTTATTACTCCAGTGGCATTTATTACCGTTGGGACGACTTCTTGATCATTTCCACTTGGCTGATGAGAGTACAAGTCTGATGATGAACAAAGCTGATCTCAAACTTGAACAAATCTAATTTGAGTCGGCTGATTTACACCAGTCTGATTTCTTCTCTTCAGCAGATTAGTAGTCTTCTGGACATTGAATATTTAACCCTTCTGATTTGTCTTCATACTTGGTCAAAATTCTTTCTAAGGGATTTAAACTAAGTTTTCCTTACTTTGCTGATCTTGATGAGTCTTGGAAATCATCAAAACCTCCCTTAATTTCTGTAACTTCAGTGCACTCTTATCTTCATCTTTATCCAACAATTTCCCCCTTTTTGATGATGACAAAACTTCAGCTAAGTACCTGTTACCTAAACTAAAGTTTTAATCCTCAAAATTTCTGAGATGGAAATGTATGTTGGAATAAAAACTTGAACTTTTATATATATTGAAAGTGATTACAAGTTACAAGTTTTTCATCAGATGTGAAAACTAAGGAAAATAAAGAAAACTGATTACAATGGTTTGATCTAATCTAGTCATCATCTTCTTCACTTTCTCCTTCAAGTTCCTCATAATACTCATAAGAAGATTCTTCATCATCATATTCTTCATCAGCAGCATCATCTATGACTAGATTGGACTTGGCAGGTTCCATTTTCTGTTTGATTTCTTGTTCTCTTTTCAGCTCTTTTTCTGCCTCCTCCATCATTCTCTTTATCCTCTCTTCATCCTTGTACTTGGTAAATGGCCCTGATTGTTCTTTAGTAGTTTCCTTGGATGCAGCCATTTCTTTATCAGACTTGGCTTGTTCCTTGGGTTCTTCCTCAGACTTTTCCTTGCCATCAGCCTTTCCAACTTCTTCAGCAGCAGCCTTTTCATCTTCCTTATCATCAGTCTCCTTGTCTTTGGCAGCATCAGTTTCCTTAGTCTTTTCTTCAAGTGCTTGATTTTCAGTAGCAGCAGCTTGAATAGTTGTCTTTTCCCCTTTATCTTCCACCTTTTTGTCATCATTAGGGTTGACAGGAGGGTTGAGGGCAACATGTTGGATCCTGACAGCAGCACATAATGATTTGATGTTCTGATTGATTAGGTCATGGCTTGCAGTGAGATGATTGAGAGTGGTAGTGATTTGATCAGCTTGATCATTGATGCAGTCAATGTTAAGTTGTAGAGTGGAGATTTCTTTATCAACTCTGGTGGCAGCGTTATGAACTTGTTCTACCAACAGGTGATTCTTTCCTGTCTCATCCTCAGCTACTTTGATGAATGTATCTGTGAGATGAGCAATATTGTCTTCGTTCCTTTTTAAGGCAGTATGAAGATTATTCATGTCAGCTTTGACATCTTCAATACTCCTGTTCATGTCTAAGACACTATGTGTCATCCTTAGAGTATTATCCTCAGGCAGAGGGAAGTTGTTAATGGCATCCTTCACCATTACTGCAGTATTCTTCTGCATTTGTTCCAACTGCAGCTTGTTCTTTTCTTCCATGTTTTTTTGCATTTTCTCCAGTTGCAGTTTGTTCCTCTCTTCCATTTCTCTTAAGGAATTCTCCAGCATCATTTAAAAGGCTTCCATCAGCGATGAGTGCATATCAGCTGTTGGAATTTGAGGTGATGCAGTTTGATCTTCTTCTGTTGAACAGGAGTGTCTTTCAGATCAGCTTCGTCTTTAGCTTTTTCCTTATCAGTCCATTCAATGGCTAAGGGTTCTTTAGCAGCATCAGGCTGATCTGTGACGTCTTCAAAGATCTTGTTAACAATCTTGCCATCATCAGTGAAAATTGTTATCTGACGAATCATCCTCACAATAGGCAGACGATTAGGAGCATTTTTCTTCACTTTAGGCAATTCTTGATAACTTTTCATTTCCTTACCAAATGTGATCTTCTGGACACCAGGCATAGCAGGCAGATCACTTAGAGAACCTTGTTCATATCTTGACTTGGCAGCCCAATTCTCCAAGGCTGTCAGAACAACAATTTGCACAGCTCTTTTTATGGGATCATCTTGCTTCCTTCTTTTGGCTGGCAAAGAGTTAGAGATAATCTTTGCTTCTTCAGTAGCAAAGTCCTGTGCATACTTATGCATTCTATTTCTAACGAAGTTTGGATCCAGTGCTCTGGTGATGGAAGTAGTCTTCAGCCAATTAAGGACCCACTTCTCCTCATTAGCAAATTCTTCCCAGCTCTGGATCTCTTCAACAGATTTGTTCACCCTGTACTCTCTCCATTTTATGTATCTTTTCTTTTCATGAGTGAACAAGGTCTTAAGCATCAGCTTCTTGTCAAAGTAAGCCAGTGCTTTTTCGAACCTGTTGAAAACAGAAGATTCAGAATTCACAATATCTAAAGCTCTTCTTACTTCAAACTTTTTCTTCGTTTGAACCATGCCAGCAGGCATCTTCTTCTTAGCATTTAAAGATTCACCAATCTTTATGCCTCTAGCAATGTAACGACCATGAGCATCCTTTGTGCTGATCTCAATAACAAGAGCTAGCTCAACATCCTCAGCAGCTTTGCGTTCTGCTTCAGAAATCTTTCCTCTCTGCTCTTCTTTTTCAGCTTCTTTCTTGCTGAGCTCAAGGACCCTTTGTTCTTCTTGGTCATCCCTTTTTCTCTGCTCTGCCTCTTCCCTCTTCTTCTTGTCAGCAGCTCATATTTTCTTTCTTTTGATAAGTATCTTCCTCTTTCCTTTCTTTTTGTCAGATGGCTGATCTTCTTGAGTAATGGCAGGTGCAGGGCCAGCAGATGCAAGTGGTGCAGCTGCTATGAGATTGATGATCTGCACTTCAGGATCATCATGAGGTTGAGCAACCTCAGCTGTTGGTTCTATTGAAGTAATATGTGAGGCAGTTTAATCATCAGCTTGCTTTTCCTTAGCAGATTCTTCTTCAGTTCCAGCAAGCCTCTCTGCTGATGGAGGACTTCTCTGACTAAGTCAGACAGTTCAGTAGGAGATTCAATGAAGGTCATTCTCTTTCTGACTATTTTCCTTGGTCTTCTTCCTTGAACAGGTTGGGAGGCTCCTGTATCCCTAAGTTGACTTCTTGTCCTGCGAGCAACATGCTCATCAGGATGTTCAGCAGATATTGTCCTTGAAGGTGAGGCAGGAGACATGTTCCTTATCTCCGCAGTTGTCTGATTGATGATATTATCAGCAACTTCCTTTGCGGCAGGCTCATCTACTCTGGCTTGAACAGCTGGCTCAACTGTTTGAGCAGATGCCTTCTTCAATTTCTTAGGAGCCACTTCTTTTGGCTCATCAGTCTTCTTCTTTTTCTCACCCTCTGCCTGAGCAGCAGGCTGGGCTGTTTTGGTACCTTTCTTCTGCTTCTTGGTAGGAACCTTTTCCTTAGGTTCCTCTTCTTCCTCTTTTTAATTCTTTCTTTTCTTTCCTCCTCTCACAGTCTGATAACTGGACATTGCTTTGGAACTGTGGATTTCCTTCCCATTGGTCATCCCACAACCCAAATTGGAAAACATGCAACTCAAGGTTATCCTGTGATTTGATTGCTTCTTCAGGGAAATTGGCCAAGATGTACTAGATCACCACCGATCAGTTTACTTCAATGCCATAATAAACAACAACCATTAGACAGTACCTCTTCATGGTGATTGCATCCAGAGAGAAAGTGCAGTTCTCTATCAGCTTTGACACCATGTCAGCCATGGGCTGAAACTCGTCCTTCAACTGTTTCTTTTTCAAGTTTCCAGTCATTACTTCATTATCCTTGGCACTGATTGCCCAGAACTCATGAATTTTATCCTCTGCCATAGTGGTAACATCTTGTCTCCCTTGATTTGAAACTCCAAACTGCTTGTGCAATAGAGCAGGGGTGATGACGATTGTAGTTCCGCCAACGGTGGCCTTGATTTCCTTTTTGTCAAAATCAACAGCCTTCTCAGTGTTATAATACTCCATCACCTGGTCCTTCCAAACCATCTCAACATGCGATTCCATGAATTTAACCAGCGTAGCAGCTTTGAATTTTTCCAAGATCTCTTTCATGACGGGCATGCCAGACTGATGATAAGCATCATACACTAGGTACATGCCTTCAGCCTTAGCTTCTTGTTGAGGATTTATCTTTGATTCTGTGAAGAGTTAGTGAAAACAGAGAATTTGCAGAGATTGAAGGCAGAAAAATTCTCACAAGTGCGTTTGAAACTATTTGGGTGCGTAAAGAGTCACGATTCTGATTAGATCTGGATTTATAGAGTTGGTGTATTTCGGTTTCCGTGATACCTACCAACCGTTAGATCCGTTTCTGTCATTTCTGATCGTGGGGCGATAGTTACGTGATTTGAATTTCAAAGCGCATTAAATGATGGGCGGGAATATGAACCGCCTTAGTTGTACTTGTAAAAGCGTGTTTTATAAAAAACGTTTTTAAACAGAAGGCTCTTACACAACTGATCAGACGAGTAACTAAAGTACTTATCTAATGGACTAGTGTCCTGATGACATGCTGTTATCAGTGAAAGCCAATAACTGATAACCTTCCTCGGCTGTTTGTCAATCCAACTAGGTGAATAATCTTTAATCTTCAAACGTTGATCTTCTGATGAAAACATAACTTCAACTAACTTTCATCAACAAATTTCATCTTTTAATCAGAAGTACCGCTAGTCTTACACGTTCCCCCTGACTTTAAGAATCCATAAGTTAACTAGTCTGTTGAGAGTTAACCTTTGAAGATAATAAGATGTGTAAGCTGATGGACTTCAGTCTTCTGTTGAGTTCCCCCTCACCTTATGCATCCAACTTTAGTAGACCTAGTTCAGCTCTTAGAGTTGAAAACCTTGTCTCACTTAGAGGTTTTGTGAAAATGTCAGTGATCTGATTTTCAGTAAAAACATATTCTATCATGACAATTCCTTTCTCCACATGATCTCTAATGAAGTGATGTTTGATCTCAATATGTTTAGTCCTTGAATGACTTGTAGTATTTTGAGTAAGTGAGATTGCACTTGTATTGTCACAGTAGATAGGTATCCCACTGATTTTAATGTTGTAGTCTTCTAGTTGATGTTTAAACAGCAAGCTCCAGCAGCTATGTATTCAGCTTCAGCAGTAGATATGGATACTGAAGTCTGTTTCTTACTCATTCAAGAGATCAGGCGACTACCTACGAATTGACAGGCACCTGTGGTGCTTTTCCTATCAATCTTGCAGCCAGCAAGGTCAGAATCTGAATATCCAATAAGCTCAAATCCAGATTCTCTAGGGTACCACAATCCCAATTCCTCAGTGCCTTTAAGATATTTGAGTATTCTTTTGGCAGCCAAGAGATGAGATTCCTTAGGATTTGATTGATATCTCGCACAAACCCCAACATAGTACATGATATCAGGTCTGCTAGCTGTTAAGTATAACAGTGACCCAATAATTCCTCTGTACTTGGTTATGTCCACTGATTTGCCCTCTTCATCTTTATCCAAACGAAGACTAGTAGACATTGGAACATTTGCAGTAGAGCTAGTTTCCATACCAAATTTCTTGAACAGATCCTTTGTGTATTTTGCTTGATTGATGAATATACCATCAGCCAACTGTCTTACTTGCAAACCAAGAAAATAATTAAGTTCTCCCATCATGCTCATTTCAAACTTGTTCTGCATCAGCTTTGAGAACTTATCACACATATGTTGATTTGTTGAATCGAAAATAATATCGTCCACATATATTTGCACAAGCAATATATGATTTTCCCATTCAATAGTGAACAAGGTCTTGTCTACCTTACCTTTACGAAATCCTTTAATTAAAAGAAAATCAGATAGGGTATCATACCATGCTCTTGGAGCCTGTTTCAGTCCATAGAGAGCTTTCTTCAGACGATACACCTTGTCTTCTTCTTGATAAGCTTCAAATCCAGGTGATTGTTCAACATAAACTTCTTCTTGCAATTTTCCATTGAGAAAAGCTGATTTCACATCCATTTGATAGACTGTGAAATTCTTATGAGCAGCATAAGCAAGAAAGAGTCTGATTGACTCTAGTCTTGCTACTGGTGTAAAAGTTTCATCAAAGTCAATACCTTCTTCTTGGCAATATCCCTTGGCAACTAATCTTGCTTTATTTCTGGTGACCATACCATCTTCATTCATTTTATTCCTGAATACCCATTTAGTGCCAATTACCCTTTGATGACTTGGTCTAGGAACTAAGTACCAGACTTCATTCCTTTCAAATTGATTCAACTCTTCTTGCATAGCTTCAATCCAGTTTGAATCATTAAGAGCTTCTTCAATCTGTTTAGGCTCTATTTGAGATAGGAAGCTGACAAACATGGCATCATTTGCAGCAGCTCTCCTTATCTTTACTCTATCCAAAGGATCACCAATTACCAGCTCTGGTGGGTGATTCTTGAGCCATCTAAGATCAGATTGCAAATCTTAATGTTGTCCTTTGTTTTGATCTTTGCAACACTATTGTTGGAGTTCCAGTAAAATCTGTTGAACAGCAGTTGTCTGTTGAACAGTCTCTAGTCTGTCAGTTGTTTGCAACTCTTCTGTTAGACAATCAGCACTGTGATTTTGAACAGCACTTGAGTTAGCAACTGAGTTGAGATCAGGTAGTATGATGGGTATATACTCTTCATTTCTTTCAATACTCAATTTCTGAAAATCAGTAGACAGGTTTTGATCAGTACTTTGATTCTTTTCAGAAGATTGATTTGGTTCATCAAATACTACATGAATGGATTCTTCTACAAGTAAAGTTCTTTTGTTAAAAACTCTATAAGCTTTACTAACACTAGAGTATCCTACAAATACTGCTTCATCAGCCTTTTCTGCAAAAGCAGTAAGGTGATTTTTCCATTATTTAAAACAAATCATTTACAACCAAAAATTCTAAAGTAATGAATGTTTGGCTTCCTGTTGTTCCAAATTTCATATGGAGTTTTGTTTTGGTGCTTGTTGATCATGCATCTGTTTTGGGTAAAGCATGCTGTATTTGTTGCTTCTGCCCAAAATCTTTGAGGCAGCTTAGCATCAGCTATCATGGTTTTGGTAGCTTCTTTCAGAGTTCAGTTTCTCCTTTCAGCAACTCCGTTCTGTTGAGGGGTTCTGGCAGCAGAGTACTCATGACTGATTCCTCTGGCATTACAATACTCTTCAACAGTAGAGTTTGTAAATTCAGTCCCTCTATCTGATCTAATCTTCATAATTTTCATACTCTTTTTGTTCTGAATTAGCTCCATCAGATTTGTAAGATGCTCCTTGGTTTCACTTTTCTTCTCCATGAAAATCACTCAAGTGTATCTTGAATAATCACCTACAACAGCTAGGCAGTATTTCTTTCCACCATTGCTGAATGGATCAATGGGTCCAAATAAGTCCATATGTAACAGCTCCATGATCCTTCCAGATGATTGGTGCTTCTTGCTTTTGAATGATGACTTGATTTGTTTACCCTTCTGACTTACGTCACAAAGCTTGTCCTTGCTCATGACTGTCTTTGGAATTCCTTCTACCAGATCATTCTTGATAAGTCTGTTGATGGTCTTGAAATTCACATGATTCATTCTCTTGTGCCACAGCCAACTGACTTCACTTGGTATTGATGCTACCAAACAAATACTTGAATTTTTGTCAACAGAATTCCAGTCCACTGTGTAGACATTCCCTTGTCATCTTCCAGATAAAATAACCTTCCTTGTACCAATCTATTCAACGTAGCACTTATCTGTTGAGAAGATGACTAAATATCCTTTGTCACAAAATTGACTTATGCTCAGCAAATTGTATTTGAGGCCTTTAACATAAGAAACGTCAGATATCTCAATATTGCCTTTGATCAGCTTTCCACTTGCTACAATATTGCCTTCCTTGCTGTCTCCAAAAGTAACTTTCGGACCATCCACAGCAACAACATCAGTCAGCTCATGTATGTTTCCACACATGTGTCTTGAACAGCCACTGTCCAAGTACCAAGTCTTCTCTACTTTACTCCTACTCCTAATCCTAACCTACAAAACAAAATTAAAATTGTTTTAGGTACCCTTATTGAGAGGGTCCTGAAGGATTAGTTCCATATTTGACAACCCAAGATGTTGAAGTCTTAGGCTTCTTAGGCTTCTGATTTTTGGTAGGAGCATGCAAAGTTTTATCTTCATCACGTTCATCAGATTTGCTATGTTGTTGATGATCAGCAGGATAAGGATAGTGTTCATAAGCAAGATAAGATGCATGATAAGCAGGATATGCATGCATGGATGAGCAGGATATGGTGCATAGTAAGTTGAAAATTGAGGTGCATGATACATAGGAGGATATGCAGCAGATTGCACATAATAAGACTAATTTCCATACCAAGCATTTTGATTTCTCTTGTTCTTATGCTTTTGGTTTACTAGATGCTTGCTCATTAATAGACGACTTAGTTTTACCTGTCTGATTGGTTTTAGCTTTATCAGAAGACTTCCTAGGACTCTTCTGTTTGGACTTACTAGTCTGTTTTCCTACACTAGGCTCTTTGCTGTTTTTAGCCTTAGGAGTTCGTCTCCTTTAACACTTTCTCAGGTGAAGCAGGTTTAGTAGTCTGAACATACAAAATGACCTTACTATTGTCAGCTGATACAAATTTTTCAGTATGGTTCAGTTCTAACTTATCCTGTTCTAAAGGTGTCTTCTGTTTACTAGAGATAATAGTGGATGCAACAGATGAATTTTCATGAGACTCAATTAACTTTTCAAGTTCCATGATTTTTCTTTTATGGACTTCACATTCAGCTATCAGAGATTCATTCTCTTGCTCAAGTAGTTTATACTCAACTGATTCTTTTGGCTTTTCAGCTTTAAGTTTCAGTGAGCTGTTTTGCTCTCTTAGCAATATCATCTCTTCCTTAAGCTTACTAAATGCTTCTGCAATAGTAGTATTGTTAAGCATCATTTGTGATGGAATAATGCCCTGCAAGCCAATACATTTAGCTTGTACTGGAACTATCATTATCTTTCTTTAGTATAAATGACTTAGAACGCATGTTTATTTATATGTGTATAAGGATAAACAATGGACAACTTCATCTCTCGCGAATACATTTAAGCGATTGGTTGAAACCCTTAGATTAGATTTGACTATGGGACGATTCACTTCAGTACTGAGTGCAATCATGAAACAGTCTCAAAGGTCGTAATCTTAAAACTATTCCAAGTCATAGATTCCGAACGAGACGGGGTATCGTAGGAATCGCCAAGACTTGTACAAGTATGCATGATTCACATGGAGTGAATTTGTAGCGTTTCATGAGCAAGGCATTTGAGGCCAGTGCATACGAGTAGGTGGTTCAATGGAGGATTGAATGCATCGAACGACCCGAACAGAGAAACCCATTGTGGAAGCGCATGTCGCATATCGGTGATGGGATGTTTCTCAAGTATTATAATAGTGTACGATTTAGTCCTTTGACTTGAGGTGCTAGGGCAAATTCGGTGCATGAAAGTGCGTACTTAGATCTAGGTATAGGCCACGTAGCTTGGTCATAACATGCCTAGGTTGGGTGCGTGTGGACATGTACGCGAGTGGTTAGTACCGATATGGAATCTATTGACTCACTGTAATGGGTGAGAGAATTTCCTATACGATTCTTAGATAATATATCCAAGGAATCTGCGGCTGCAGTCGGTGACGGATTTGGAAAGGGGTTTCCAAATTTAGGAGTCACACTGGAATATTATCCTGAATTAGAAAGTATAGTTATCGAGACAAATTTAGAGGTGCCGATCAATTCACACACCCTAAGTCTTGATCGGGAATATTAGTCGATAGAAGGACCATATGTGCATGGTAATTATATGAGACGAGGTTCACAAGTATCAATTCACCTGAAGTTGGGCTTCATGGGCTTGTGGCTAGACATCGACCATGAAGTGTAGGTACTCCTGAGTTAATAGAGGATTTGATTCTAGGAGTGGTCAATTAAAGGTTGTTTAATTGACCGGAGCAATTTATTGTTCATAAATTAAATCACGAGGAATTCATGGGCCTACTGCCAATTGATGGTGAACCCAGAGGGTCACACACAATACAATTGGACGGTGACTGTTGAAAAGGATACAAAAGGAATTAATTGATTTAAAGGTAATTAAATCAATTAAATGAATTAAAAGTATTTAATTCAAGTGGGAGATTAATTAATTGGCTGACTTGATTAATTAAATACTTAATTGAGTTGCTAATTAATTATATAAATGAAATAATGATTTAATTGGATTGGGCATTTAATTAAGTAATTAATTAAATGAAAGGCTTGCAAGACATGAGCCTTTAATTAAAAGCCCATAAGGAGTCTTGCAAAACCTAGGTCAAGAGGGAGTCTATAAATAGGGTTCCACTAGAGCTCAAAAAGCTAACACCCTAGAGAAAAACCCTAGCCTCTCTTCTCTTCCTAGCCGTCGCCCCCCTCTCCTTTGCGCCGCCAACCTAGAGCCGCCGCCACCTGCTGCCGTGAGCTGCCCTAGCGCCGCCGCCTCTCCCTTGTTCCACCGTGTTAGATCTTGCATTGCCAAGTAGATCTGCACAGTCCTGCTTCGACAAATCTCCTAGATCCAGTTCTGAGCCTTAGATTAGGAGGTGTTGCCAGAATCCAATTGGTGTGGACTAACTTTGGAGTGAGACGCTTGGATCACTTCTGTGAACCAGATCCAGATCCAGATTCAGAATCAGAACTGAAGGTTGCCACCACCTTGCCTGTGGTGAGGTAAATTGCAAAAACCCCCTTGTTTAATTACTCTGTGCATTTTTGTTTCTTGCTTACGTATAAATAATATCTAGAATCTTATATGGGACCTTGGGTGCTTCGAAAAATTTTTAAATTCCGCACTTTCGTTGTTCTGACAGTCGAGGCAACCCAACCACTATCCCAACAATTTGTTCAAATGAATTAAACAATTCATTGTCAAGAGGAGTTACCTCATCATCCTCAGAGTCATCAGATTCCTTGGCCATCAGGCAGAGAAGTGCAGGACTCTATTCTTCAGAAGACTCTTCATCAGAAGTTTCTGAATCCGAATCTGATGAGTAGATAGTAGTTAGCTTTTCAGCTTCTGCTAACAGCACCTTGCCTTTCTGATGCTTTCTTTCTTTTCTGATTCTCTTTTCCTCTTCTGTATACTTCTCAGCTTTAGGATATGGGCAGTCTCTGATGAAATGACCCAATTTCCTCCAATTATAGCACATCATTTTGGATTTATAAGAATCCTTATCTTGAGAAGAAGTAGGGTTAGAAGTAGAAGCATTGTTGTATTTGTTCTTCATTTTTCTTTTGTAGAACTTCTTGAAGTTGTTCATCAGCAATGCAACGTCTCCAGCTATGTACTCCTTTTTGTTGAGTATTGTGGCTTCATCAGATGAGTCCACTTCTTTACTTTTGTAGGCTGGTCTTCTGGGATTTTCAGCAGCAACCAGGGCGGCTGTGGGACTTGAAGTTGAGGTTTATTCAATACCCATTCTTGGCAGTTTATACTCATACGCCTTGAGTACTGAGAACAGCTCGGTGAGTGAGATCTTTCCCAAATCTCTTGACTCTTCCATGACTGTCACCTTCATGTTGAACTTTGGAGGTAGGGCCTTCAGCACTCTGACGGTTATCTCCTTGTCTGTGAAGGTTTTTCTCAGCTTTAGAACTTCATTCAGTGTCCTTGTAAACCTTGTATCAATCTGATCAATGGTTTCAGAAGACTTCATCTTGATGTTATCTAGCTTTTCCAGAGCAACACTCAGCTGATGCTCTTTGATGGCGTCGTTTCCTTCGCTCATATCACGAACCTTGTCCCACATTTCTTTGGCAGTCTTGCAATGCTTGACTTTGTCAAATCTGTCATTTTCTAGGGCTTTGGTCATGATGAAACAGCCAACTTTGTCCAGGTTGAACAGATTTATTTCTCCAGCTGTCATCTCGTGTAAATCTTTTTCCACCACTATATCAACTTCATCAACCTTGATAGTCATGGTGAATTTGAACGGACCTTTGATGATACATGTGTACAGGTTATCATTGTAGACAGCTAAGAAGATCTCCATCCTGATCTTCAAATCCTCAAAACTCATACTAGCAATGTGGGGAACATGGCTGATACAGTCCATGTTCATAAATTTTTTTTTATTAAAAAATATGCTTTTTTGAAAAAGTTTGAAAACCTTTGAAAAACACTAGGATCAAGCTCGTTGATCAGGCAGCTGGTTCTAATGAACCACCTGCTCTGATACCACTTGTTGGTCCCAAGTGGTCAGATGAGGTCTAGAGGGAGGGGGGGGTGAATAGACCTCTGAAAATTTTACTCGAATTTTAACATTAAAATTTTTGTTTAACAGAAAGCAGACTAAGCTGTTACAGAACAGTAAGCTTACAAGGCTGATCGTGAACAATTCTTTGAACAGCTTTGTTGACCACTAGTCTGATAGTTACTTAACTGACTTTAGTCAAAATCAGTTTTAATACCAGAATACTTGCAGCGGATGTTTTAAGTGTTTTTCAAAAGTATACTTAGTAGTTTGAAAAAATTTATCCCCAGTTTTGTAAAAACTCCTTTAAGTCTTTTTCAAACAGTTTTATGAAGTGTTTTATGCAGTCTGAAAATATATGCAAGCAAAATGCAATGTAAAACACAAAGATTTTTATAATGGTTATATGGATGTAAATATCCGTTAGTCCACTCAGTAATTAGTACACTCCACTTACGCCAAAACAACAAATGAATCTGGCCGTAAGCTCGCAACAGGAAATAACAAAGAAGTCATATTTGATAGGATAGTGCCCTGCAAGCCAGTTCTGTTAGCTTGTAATAGATCTATCCTGTATGAAACGATCTTTGATTTTATAATAATACGCATGTTTATTTATATATGTATAAGGATAAACAATGGCCAACTTCATCTTTCGCGAATACATTTAAGCGATTGGTTGAAACCCTTAGATTACATTTGACTATGGGACGATTCACTTCAGTACTGAGTGCAATCATGAAACAGTCTCAAAAGTCGTAATCTTAAAAGTGCTCCAAGTCGTAGATTCCAAAACGAGACGGGGTATCGTAGGAATCACCAAGACTTGTACGAGTATGCATGATTCACATGGAGTGAATTTGTAGTGTTTCATGAGCAAGGAATTTGAGTCCAGTGCATACGAGTAGGTGGTTCAATGGAGGATTGAACGCATCGAACGACCCGAACATAGAAACCCATTGTGGAAGCGCATGACGCATATCGGTGATGGGACATTTCTCAAGGAATATAATAGTGTACGATTTAGTCCTTTGACTTGAGGTGCTAGGGCGAATTCGGTGCATGAAAGTGCGTACTTAGATCTAGGTATAGGCCACGTAGCTTGGTCATAACATGCCTAGGTTTGGTGCGTATGGACATGTACGCGAATGGTTAGTACCGATATGGAATCTATTGACTCGCTGTAATGGGTGAGAGAATTTCCTATACGATTCTTAGATAATATATCCAAGGAATCTGCGGCCGCAGTCGGTGACGGATTTGGAAAGGGGTTTCCAAATTTAGAAGGTCACAAAGGTATATTATCCTGAATTAGAAAGTATAGTTATCGAGACAAATTTAGAGGTGCCGATCAATTCACACACCCTAAGTCTTGATCGGGAATATTAGTCGATAGAAGGACCTTATGTACATGGCAATTATATGAGACGAGGTTCACAAATATCAATTCACCTGAAATTGGGCTTCATGGGCTTGTGGCTAGACATCGACCATGAAGTGTGGGCACTCCTGAATTAATAGAGGATTTAATTCTAGGAGTGGTCAATTAAAGGTTGTTTAATTGACCGGAACAATTTATTGTTCATAAATTAAATCACGAAGGATTCGTGGGCCTGCTGCCAATTGATGGTGAACCCAGAGGGTCACACACAATACAATTGGACGGTGACTGTTATAAAAGGACATGAAAGGAATTAATTGATTTAAAGGTAATTAAATCAATTAAATGAATTAAAAGTATTTATTTCAAGTGGGAGATTAATTAATTGGCTAACTTAATTAATAATTGAGTTGCTAATTAATTATGCAAAAGAAATAATGATTTAATTGGACTGGGCATTTAATTAAAGTAGTTAATTAAATAAAGGATTGCAAGACATGGGTATCTATTAATTAAAGCCCATAAGGAGTCTTGCAAACCTAGGTCAAAAGGAGCTTATAAATAGA
>CM064881.1:55585440-55647198 GCA_003313485.2 Penstemon barbatus | reverse complement strand
TACGTATTGGGAATACGTATCTATAGGGATAGATCGAAGAAGATGATTGGACTCTCCCAATCTCAGTACATTAACACAATCTTGAAAAGATTCAAGATGGAAGAATCCAAGAGAGGATTGCTTCCGATGAGACATGGTATCTCTCTTTCTAAGTCTATGTGCCCTACAACTGACGAAGAAAAGACGAGAATGTCTCTCATACCTTATGCCTCTGCTATAGGGAGTATAATGTATGCGATGTTGTGTACTCGACCAGACATAATACACGCTCTAAGTGTAACGAGCCGCTATCAGTCAAATCCAGGCGAAGAGCACTGGACTGCCGTAAAAGCAATCCTAAAGTACCTGCGAAGGACTAAGGATATGTTTTTGGTCTACGGTGGTAGTGGAGAACTGAAACTTGAAGGATTCACTGATGCAAGTTTCCAGTCTGACGTGGATGACTTCAAATCCAACTCTGGATACATATTCCGCATCAATGGAGGAGCAGTCAGTTGGAAAAGCTATAAACAGTCTACCACTGCCGACTCAACCACCGAAGCAAAATATATCGCAGCATCAGATGCAGCAAAAGAAAGTGTATGGATGAAAAACTTCATCCAAGAATTGGATGTTGTTCCTAGCATTGCTGAACCTGTAGTCGTCTTCTGTGACAACAATGGGGCGATAGCTCAAGCGAAGGAGCCGAGATCACACCATCAATCCAAACACGTACAGAGGAAATACCACGTGATCAGGGAGATCATGGGTAGAGGTGACATGCACATGGAGTATGTCAAATCGGAAGACAACGTAGCGGACCCACTAACTAAGCCACTTTCACAAAAGGCATTCGATAGTCATCTAGAGAAGATGGGTCTTAGAACCATAGGTGAATGGCTTTAGGGCAAGAGGGAGATTGATAGGATAGTGTCCTGCAAGCCAGTTCTGTTAGCTTGTAATAGATCTATCCTGTATGAAACGATCTTTGATTTTCTAATAATACGCATGTTTATTTATATATGTATAAGGATAAACAATGGCCAACTTCATCTTTCGCGAATACATTTAAGCGATTGATTGAAACCCTTAGATTACATTTGACTATGGGACGATTCACTTCAGTACTGAGTGCAATCATGAAACAGTCTCAAAGGTCGTAATCTTAAAAGTGTTCCAAGTCGTAGATTCCAAAACGAGACGGGGTATCGTAGGAATCGCCAAGACTTGTACGAGTATGCATGATTCACATGGAGTGAATTTGTAGTGTTTCATGAGCAAGGAATTTGAGTCCAGTGCATACGAGTAGGTGGTTCAATGGAGGATTGAACGCATCGAACGACCCGAACAGAGAAACCCATTGTGGAAGTGCATGACGCATATCGGTGATGGGACGTTTCTCAAGGAATATAATAGTGTACGATTTAGTCCTTTGACTTGAGGTGCTAGGGCGAATTCGGTGCATGAAAGTGCGTACTTAGATCTAGGTATAGGCCACGTAGCTTGGTCATTACATGCCTAGGTTGGGTGCGTATGGACATGTACGCGAATGGTTAGTACCGATATGGAATCTATTGACTCGCTGTAATGGGTGAGAGAATTTCCTATACGATTCTTAGATAATATATCCAAGGAATCTGCGGCCGCAGTCGGTGACGGATTTGGAAAGGGGTTTCCAAATTTAGAAGGTCACAAAGGTATATTATCCTGAATTAGAAAGTATAGTTATCAAGACAAATTTAGAGGTGCCGATCAATTCACACACCCTAAGTCTTGATCGGGAATATTAGTCGATAGAAGGACCGTATGTACATGGCAATTATATGAGACGAGGTTCACAAATATCAATTCACCTGAAATTGGGCTTCATGGGCTTGTGGCTAGACATCGACCATGAAGTGTGGGTACTCCTGAATTAATAGAGGATTTAATTCTAGGAGTGGTCAATTAAAGGTTGTTTAATTGACCGGAGCAATTTATTGTTCATAAATTAAATCACGAAGGATTCGTGGGCCTGCTGCCAATTGATGGTGAACCCAGAGGGTCACACACAATACAATTGGACGGTGACTGTTATAAAAGGACATGAAAGGAATTAATTGATTTAAAGGTAATTAAATCAATTAAATGAATTAAAAGTATTTAATTCAAGTGGGAGATTAATTAATTGGCTAACTTAATTAATAATTGAGTTGCTAATTAATTATGCAAAAGAAATAATGATTTAATTGGACTGGGCATTTAATTAAAGTAGTTAATTAAATAAAGGATTGCAAGACATGGGCTTCTATTAATTAAAGCCCATAAGGAGTCTTGCAAACCTAGGTCAAAAGGAGCTTATAAATAGAGCACAACTAGAGCTCAAGTGGAAAACACCCTAGAAAGAAAAACCCTAGCCTCCTTTTGCCTAAGTAGCCGCCGCCCCTCCAAGCTAGAAACCCTAGCTACCGCCGCCGCCACCTTAAGCCGCCGCCACCTGCTGCCGTGGGCTCCTTGGTGCCGCCGCCGCCATCTCCTTGTTCCATTGTGATAGATCTTGATCTGTCAAGAGATTCAACACAATCCTGCAATAACAAATCTCCTGTATCGAGTTCTGAGCCTAAGATCTTGAGGTGTTGCCAGAATCCAATTGGTGTGGACTATCCCTGGAGGTGAGACACTTGGATCACTCCTGTGAACAAGATCAGATTCAGAAACGAAGCCGGAGGTTTCCACCACCTTGCCTGTGGTGAGGTATATCGCAAAAACCCCCTTTGTTAATTCATTGTGTGCGTTTTTGTTCTAGCTTTTGTATACATAATGTGGAGACTTCTTTTATGGGACCATTGGATGACTCGAAAAATTTTAAATTCCGCACTTTGTTGTCTGACAAATCGAGCCATATCCCAACACTATTCTACAGAGACTTATCACTCTCAAAGACGGATAAGTACTCCTCACAACACTCTAACTGATAGAAATAGTGTCCTGCAAGCCAGCTGTATGGCGAGCATTTATTGTAATAAATGAGGAACTTTCAATTTTGATTTATCTTATGTAATAATTATCTAAGTAAGGATAGAAGTCCTTAGATCACAGGGCTATGGGACAACCCGTGGACTGATCTCCAAGGCCGTGATCTAGAACATATTCAAGAGTCATAGAATCCAATCGAGATAGGACATCGTTTGATTCGGTTAGACTCTCACTATTGTGTATACTCCGATGAGCTGGAGAACGCTGGGGTCCACGAGCGTGACTGGGATGGTCGATATACATAAGTGGGTGGCTTGCTGGGATGTCAAGCGCACTGAATACCCCAATTAGGAAATAACTCACCATGGAAGCGGTAGTCGCATATCGGGGTTGAAGTTATTCCAAATTTATAATAGTATACGAGGAACGATCCCTAACTACTTGAGGCGATAGGGTTTATCTGGTGCGAGAACGTCTATGCTTTGATATGAGTTCCGACTGACTGGGGATCACCAGAAAGTCTCTGTGGACTCATATTGGGTATAGAGGAACTCGTATGCGGATTCATATCATCAACAAATGATCCATTGACCCGACTTGATAGGTTGGGAAATTCTCCTATGGATTTCTGTGAGAAATTAATTCTGGTAAAATCCTTGGCCAAGGTATCTGACGACTTTATGTAAGTAGCTCATAAAGATTAAGTCAAAGAGAATTTATTTCGAGATCATAGTACATAAGGTCAAGACAAAAGAAAAGGGAATCCGATGAAAGACCATACCCTTAAGTCTTGACTGAGAGATTGATCGATGGAGAGATTATGTCGTATATGGAAATTATAAATGATAAAAGGTTCACTGAATTAATTCACCAGTGATTGGGCTCCATGGGCTTGTGGCTGGACATCGACCGTGGAGTGTGGGAGAATTCCCAAATTGGCAGGGGTGCTAATTTTGGAATGATCAATCGACAGAGTGTTTGATTGATTTATAGTAAGTCTTACTCGAATAATTAAATAATATTTAATTATATCCCACGGCCAATTATGTGGTGAACCTACGGGGGCATACACAATACACATGAAGTGAAAGCGAGGAAATAAGAACGACCGAGTCGACTGGGTCGACTGGGTGAATAGTCGACTGGGTCGATTATTAGGGGAGGGTCGACTGGGTCGACCCAAATGGAACAAAATGGGATCCAATTGGAATTGAATCAGGATAATAAATTAAATTGGAATTTAATTTGTGAGTTAATTAATTAAGTTGGATTTAATTAATTAAAGGAATAATTAATAAATTAGACTTAGAGTCAAAATTAATTAATTGGGAGACTAGTTAATTAATTGGGAGATTAAATAAAGCCTGGTCAAAATTAATTAACTGGGCCATGAATTAATTAGAAGACTTAGTCTTCTAAATTAAAGAGGGCCATGACCCATGTAGGAGAGAAGAACCCTAGTCCTAATAGGACTAGGTTAGGGAGATAACTATAAGTACCTTTCTTGTAGTTATTTTTCACATAACTCCATAAGCAAAAATTGAGCAAGAGCAAAATTCTCTCTCCCTCTCCCACACAGCAATAGCCGAACCCATTCTTCCCTGTGGAAGAATTTTTCGTTTTTTGACTTTGTTCCAAGATCGTTCCTAAATCCTAGATCATAATATATCTTGTGTTCTATCTGATCAAGATTTATTATTTTCGTGATATTGTGGTGTATCAACTCGTAGAGGCGCAATACGTGGGGCTCTACTCAAAAGGCTTGGATCGATTTTCACTGTAGGAGAAATCAAAGTTCGTTTGCTAGCTAAAGGATTTGCAAGGAGATAGGTATAACGTGTAAACTTATACTATCGTTTTTATTTATATTCATATATATATAACTAGAGAATATCCTGGCAAGATTCCGTAAGAGGTCCTAAAATTTTTATATTCCGCTGTGCCTAGGACTGTTTATCTTACCGAATCCCAAGAGTTGTATCAGAGCCAACTCTAAGCTTTGTATATATATGAATTTACAAATTCTGTGTTTTTAAATCATATTTTTGATTTATGTGGCTAGTTCTCTAACTTTGCATGTTTTAGAACATAGATCTGTTAACTTAGAGTTAATGTGTAATTTTAGATTCGAAAATTTTATCATGATAGTTTTTTATATTTTGGATTAGGATTTAATTGACTGGATCTGTTGAATTAAATCATGTGGGTAATCGGAACAAACAAAATAAAAATAAAAATTTGAGTTCAACCGCGGTGGCACGTGGCAGTGCGCGGAAGCGCACCGCGGCAAGGCGGCCACCGCGTGCTGCCGCAAGCAGCAGCGCGTAAATAGCGCGCTGTCTGCGCGTGCAGCACACGGCAGCTGCCTACGGGCAGTCTGCCGCGTGCTGGCAACGCGCAGCAGCACGCTGCTGCGTGCTGTTACGCGCGGCAGCAGCCGCTGCGTGCGGCTCACGCACGGCCTTCGTGGCCGTGTGTGTGCTGCCATGTGGCGGTGTCCCATTCGTAACTCTGTGGCTGAATTTTGGTTGATCTCAAACTCGCCTATTTTGGAAGTCCTGAAAATCTTGGAGAATTTTGGAGGATTAGGAAACTTGGAGTTTTTGGATAAGGTAGTTATCTTGTTAGATTTGAACACTACCTTAATTAACTAATCTAATCAAAAATAGGATTATCTTGAGAATCTTGGAGATTTGGGAACTTTGGGAAACTTAGAGTTTTGGATAAGGTAAGAATCTTAGAGACTTAGATTACCTTAATTAACCAATTTAATCAAGATAAGGTTTGTAGATTACTTAGAGCTCAAGGAAGAGCTAATTAATCTTAGAGGTTAATTATTAATTCAAAATTAAATTAACTTGGATAATTTTTTTTTGAGAATTAAAATTATAGGAGCCGATAAATTTACATTTATGCCCTTATGTGAATTTATGCATGTTCGTGAATGAATGTGTGGATTGATCGATTTTTCCCTTAAGCCCTGTGTAGTTTTTGGTTTATTTATTTTTGGGTTGTAATTAAATGGGCCTGATTGGTGCCCTTGCTTGTGCAAACGAATGTAATAGAATAGGACCATTTGTATTATGTAAGCTAGGCTTAGATTAGGCTTGGAGCCGAGAAGACCTCATGAAGACTTGGAGATCCGCATGGAGGCCCAATTCATTACATGGAGGCCAAATCAAGCTGGATATTACAAGAAGGCCCATGATGTATGGGTTTGAAAATTGTAATAGTTAGGACATTTAATTTCCACCCTAGACTGATCAATTGATCCATCACATGGCTCGTGATGGATCGCATATGATGGGCAATCGATCAATCATATCCTGCTAGGTGATGTATGTTTACTATTATTCTTTGATGTTTGTCATGCATGCTTAGAATAGATCACATAAACAAGATAAGCATAATATGATGAGACCTCGCACAATAAAAACAAAAAAAAAACCTCCAATTGAACTTAAAATTCAATTAGAATATTAAATCGAACTTAAGGGCACATATGAATAGTCTCTATGGTCCGAGCCTATCAAATTACTAGGTCTTAGGCATATTGTACGAATATATCTCGATGTCTCACGATTCGTGGGTCGAGCTATAGGAAGATGATGTGTCTATTGCCTCGATGCACGTGTTTAGTGCCAAGGGAGGGGATAGCAAGGTTTTAGGCGCTGTCTCATGAGTCGTGGGGTGTCTAGGATTGAACTATTTCTCTCCACGAGTATTGGACATGATTTAACGCTATTAAGTATGGATGTCTCACGAGTCGTGGGTCCATATCGAAAAACGTGGCTAAATGAACTTAAGGGTTAGCTGCGATGGTTAACCGTCGACGTAATCGACCACCAAGTGAATCAAATAGTATGGCCAACGAGTCGTGGGTACTAGGAGATTGCATTTGGGCCTTAAGCCCGCTAGGATATTTTAAATTCCCGAAACTTATGTCGGGGCATAAGATTTTGATTAAAATAGTGGGAGTAATTTACAAATAAAAAAAAAACCATGTTTGTAAATTGTGCATTTTAAATTAATCTTTCATATATTTTTCTCTCGTCGGTTTATAGATATGATGTCAAAAGAGCTTAGAGCACTTAGAGATTTGTCCATCTCATCACTTGAACGAAATATTTTAACTGGACCCAACTTGCATTTCTGGACGCATCATTTGAATGGATTATTTGAAGCCGAAAACATATCCTATGTTTTGTCTGTGCCACCACCCATTACTATTTCACATGACGTTCCTAATGAGCTCCGAAAAAGCATCAACAATTGGAAACTGTGATCTTACGCGTTTTCGTGTGTTCGATCAAAGTGTTATGTGACGTGATATAAATGCAAACAAATAGAGGAAAAAGATCAATAGTATTGTATTCAATGTGATCGAGTACAAATTACAAGTGTTTAGAGTCCTATTCGAGCATTATAGGATGCCGTACAAGCTAGAGGGCGAAATACATATGAGAAAGCCTAAACTACTATTCCCAAGTGAATCCGAGCAGTAGTTCCGAAGGAAGAGCACCTGGGAAGTTGTTGTGTGGTGTCATAAATGCGTGGGGTATTTATAGCTGAGCTGATGGGCTTGGGCCCAGGCTAGGCCCAATAGTACATCTCGAGCTCGGGCTCTTTTCAAGGGGTCGGAATGCTTTATTTAGAACACTGGTCCAGCTCTTGGTTCCTGGGGACAGGATCTAGTATTGTTCGATCGGCATCGAGCCTGAGAAGGCTGGGGATCCGAATTACCCCTCATCAATACTCCCCCACTTCTCGAGCGTGAAGTGGAGCTTGCGCTCGAAGAAGTACAAGTTATGTCACACGCTACTACGAGATGAGCGGCTCCTGATGTGTTTCTGATATGCCTCGTTAAAAACCTGACTCGGAAAAACCCATTGGGATAAAAACCGAGCCAGGGAAAAAGAGTGCATATACAAGAAAACACTTTTTCCGCGTGTCGTAAAGACAACCTCGTTATTAGTCCTTGAAAATAGTAATATTCTTTATTATACCGCGGTGCTTGATTCAACTTCTTAGTGAGTACCTTCCCAACTTTCCGACCAATACAAGAAGGTTACTGGAATACCGTGGGAATAATCTTCTGGGGAGTTTACTCCGTAACTTATAAGTAGAGGGCCGAAAATGCAATTCTTTTAAGGGTAAGATTAGATTTTACTCTAAGTAAGTTCAACCGTCGCGGTTACTCAGGGACCTGTTTGCAATTTTACCTTTTTAACCCCGTATATATATGTTAACCCGTTGAAAGATTACTTCCATATCGCATTTTCTCTTGAGCTCGGAGTGTTTGAATCGAAAAAGGCACTTACCTTAATACATTTCCGAATCCATAATGTCAAGTTCTAGGAATCCAAAGGGCAAGAATAAGGTCGAAGAGAAGCAAGAGTCTGATCCTTTATTAAGACTTGTTGATGATTACGAGGATGGGGAATTTCGTCAAAAAGGCGAGGATGATGATCCGAGCGTGGATCTCGAAGAAGATGAGGTCGAGAAACACAGCATTGGTGAGGGTGCCTTCATCAGAATTTTCAATCCTACGCTTTCTTCCGAGGCCGTGACCTCAAACAGGTCAGAACTTCCAGCTAAAGAAACTTCCTGTTGTTTTTCGAAGAAGGATCGCGTTCATCTTGAGTCGGAGTTTGGGAAATTTCTTCCCAAAGGGTTTTCGATTGTCATTCCTTCTTATTCCGAACGTGCTACCGAGCCCCCGGCTGGCTGTCAATCCTTCTATGAGGGCCAATTTTCCTGTGGTTTGTGTATTCCATTCATTCCCCTTGTCAGAAATGTCCTTTCTTTCTTTTCGTTGTCCCCCGCTCAACTTCTCCCGCACTCCGTCGCATATATAGTAGCATTCAGTGCTCTTATGGAGGCAAAAGGGGAAGAGGCCTCCTTTAGCAACTTTTGGCATATATTCCGAATGGATTTAGGCAAAGGTTCAAATGCGGGGTTCGTATCCATTCGCCAGAGGTCGAAACGACCTTTTCTTACCAAGGTTACAACGGGAAAGAGTATAGGCTGGAAGAGGAGGTTCTTCTTCGTGAAAGGTCCTGATGTTCCAATATCAGAAGGTAGTTCAAAAACTAGACCGTATCGATGGGACGGCGCAGACTCTTGGTCGTATGGTTCTCGTAGAATTAGAGAAAAGCTCAGACAGCGTCTTTCCGATGATTTTCTCGAACAAATGCGGTCTAATCCTTATCAGACCAAGTTCCTAGTTCAAGAAGGCGTTTTACGATTGGCTGGGTTGAGCCGCTGTGATTATCCTGCCCCGGCGATTAGATATCCCGGTCAATCTTCCGAAGGATCCCTTCAGCAGACCAATGACCCACCACTCTCTAATGCTCCGCCCTTTGCCGCTCCTTCTTTGGGTATGCTTTTTTATCTTCTGTCTATTTTAAGGTTTGATCGAACAATTTTTCTTTGGGTATAATTGTCAACTACAACAGTGCGGAATTTAAAATTTTTGTTTATACACCAAATCCCAGGGAACACTTATTAGCACATATGAATAAAGGTTGAATTTAATTTCAGCAAGCATATACTAAAATTAAATGAGACGGTAAAAGCTATTTTACCTCACCACAGGCAAGGTGATGGTTTTCCTCCGGTCTTCAATTGTTCACTAGAGCACCCCAAGTGTTGTGCCTCTAGAGAAAGTCCACACCAGATGGATTTGAGTGACTTCGCGAAATCCCCAGGCTCAGAACTAGGATTAAGGAATTGTCTCATCAGGAATTGGATTCAGATCCGGGAAGAAAACTTGGAGAAAAATCCTACACAGGGAGGGACGATTTTTCTTGACAGGGTTCGGTTATGCAAGGGGCGAGAAAGGGGCTGAAATCTTTGGCCTCTCTTGTTTTCTTGTGTTTTGATTTTCTTTCTTGCTTAGAATAAATCTTTTAGGTTTTTCAACTCTTGATTAGATTATGTGTATCTAGTATTTATAGATATCATTATTTAGAAGACTCCTTCTCCTAATAGATATCTAAATCTTGAAAGAATATCTTCTTATCAAGAAACAAGATATACATAATCTTATCACTTTAGGAAACAAGATATATCTCAATCTCTTTCCTAGTTACACAAGATAACACAATCTCTTTTATCCCTATCATAATCAAACATGATTAACATTAATTCAAGACTAATTAATTAAGCAGAAAATCGGCCCAATTAATTAGCAAAAATCGGCCATATGCTTTTAATTAATCCTAAACTTAATTTGATCATTGTTCCCAAAATCGGCCCATGCAATATTAATTAATTCCAGACTAATTTATCTTTACAATAATTGGCCCATATGCTTAAATTAATTAATCAAAGATCAATTAACTTTCATATGGATCGGCCCATGTGTTTTAATTAATTAATCCACTATTAATTAATTAATCCTTTCCAATTAACACTTTAATTGAGGATTTAATCAATCAGAAATTCCAATTGATTCATTAATTAGTTACTCCTAATTAATGATTCTCCATTTTGAATTAACACTTTAATTCTTGATTAATTAATTAGTTACTTCTAATTAATTATTCTTCTTCATGAATTAATACTTTAATTCATATATTGATTTAATTCCTTAAATCAATTGAATCCTTCCAGACTGTCACTGTCCAACTGTATTGTGTGTGACCCTCTAGGTTCACCATCAATTGGCAGTAGGCCCACGACTTTCGTGATTTAATTAGTGAGCAATTAATATGTAATTAATTGTTCCGATCAATTAACCACTTTAATTGACCACTCCAGAATTAATTTCCTTATTAATTCAGGAGTACCCATACCTCATGGTCGATGTCTAGCCACAAGCCCATGAGGCCCAACTTCAGGTGATTTGATTTCGTGAACCTTCACCTCTTATAAATGCCATGTACATACGGTCCTTCTATCAACTAATTTCCCGATTGAGACCTAGGGTGTGTGAATTGGTCGGCACCTCTAATTATCTCAATTCTGTACTTTCTAATTCAGGATAATAATTCCAGTGTGACTGCTAAATTCGAAAACCCCTTTCCAAATTCGTCACCGACTACGGCCGTAGATTCCTCGGATTTATTATCTAAGAACGTACAGGAAATTCTCTCATCTTATCAAGATGAGTCGATAGATCCTTTATTAGTACTAACTATCTGCGCACACGTTCATACGTACCCAAAGTAGTCGCACAATGACCAAGCTATGTGATCGGCTCCTAAATCAAAGTAAGTATTCCCGTGTACCGAATCCGCCCTAGTACCTCAAGTCAAAGGACTAAATCGTACACTATTATAAGTCTTGAGAGACATCCCATTACCGATATGCTTAACGCACTTCCACGATGGGTCTCTCTGTTCGGGTCGTTCGATGCGTTCGATCCCCTATCGAACCACCTAGTCATATGCACTAGCATTCAATGCCTTGTTCATGAAACGACAACAAATTCACTCCATGTGAATCATGCATAATCCTACAAGTCTTAACGATTCATTCGATACCCCGTCTCGATATGAATCTATGACTTGGAACATTTTTGAGATCACGACCTTTGAGACTGTTTCATGATTAATCGCACCCAATACTGAAGTGAATAATCTCGTAGTCATGAGTGATCTCAGGGTTTCAACCAATCGCTTAGATAAGTTCGCGAGAGATGAAGGTGGCCATTGTTTAATTCACGTACTGTGAATAAACGGGCGTATTATCTTATAAATCATAAGATTGCTTCTTAAGGAAGTTCCTTAACAAGCTTATATTTGTTGGCTTGCTGGGCACTATCCTATCAATCTCCCACTTGCCCTAAAGCCAACCACATACGTTCTCTCTCAAGATGTCCGTCGAACCCTTTTGTGATTATGACTTAATTAGTGGATCTGCTATGTTGTCTCTTGACTTGGTTTACCCCACCGTCTTATTCTACCTTATGATTTTCCAGATCATATGGTATATTTGTGTTTAGATCATGGGTGAGATCTCGATTCCTTTGCTAAAGCAATTGCCTTAAGTTATCATTGAATATAACTATAGGCTTCGCAATGCTAGGTACTACTTCCAATTTATTGGAAGAAGTTTTCGTCCAAACACTTTCCTTCGCTGTATTTAATACTGCGAAATATTCTGTTTTAGTGGTTATCCCGGCATTGATTGTCCTTTTGAACCCTTTCAAATCATCGTTGCCCCATAAAATCAGAATATTATATTCACTTCAGACGGGAAACTCGAATCATTAAATCCTTTGAGTTCCAATTCTTCATTATTACCGTTGACCACCAATATATCCTCAGAACTCCCAGAGTTGTTTAAGGAATGCTTTTTTTTCGGTAATCCAGTACTTCTTACTGGTGTTCGACAAACAGTAGCTTTGTTATATTCATTGCTTCTGTTTAGTCTGGTCTTGTACATGACATTGCATATACTATGCCACCTTCTAGTTTGGAAGGTGTTTAGAGATATTATCCTCTTTACTCATCAAATGTAGGGCTCATTGACTTTGAGAGAGATTTTATATTTCTATGGAAACTGTCCTCACTATGACTTTCCATACTGATTTAATTCAGTTTTGTCCATGTACTAAGATTTGGGATTTCAAACATCTCTCTAATCTATCACAATAGATACGTACTGCCAATACGTGAGATGTATCCTTTAAATCTTTTAATGAAGAATTTCGTGAATGAACACGCTTTCGTCTGCGTTTAACACTCTTACATCATCTATGTCAACTTTAGTGTTTATATTATGAACAATGCAAAAAAACTCCCACTGATTCTTTTGTACAATGAGATTTACATGCAATTTTGATAAAGTCAACCGCCTTGACTGTCTCATCTAGTTGCATGTTCCAGCTTCGGGATACTGGACTAGAATCCTAGATTCACCTTTGGAATTACATCCCATGGTTATGCCTCGTGGTCATACGATGCTTCTATGGTTCAGTGTTTCTAAATGGATTATTTTGGAAATCCACTCAGACTACATGGCGTTTTAAGCTATGTGCCCGAATCTATGTTATATATAGATATTTCGAAAGTCCTTGGATCACTATCCGATCGATCATATTCGTGAACGTACCAGTTCTTTTCGAATTCGATCGAATCTTCGAAATTTGGTGTACAAAATTTTGGTTCAGTAGGTTTGGATAATATACTCCCACTATTTGTAGGGATGTGTCCAAGTCTAGGACTTCATCAAATTCCATGGTAAAATCCCATTTCTATTTGCGAGGGTATCGCCCTCTAAGAATTGGGTATCTTTTAGTAACGGTCTCCTTTCGTTCTATAGGATCATGGAACAGGTATCCAATGGATTTCGTTGGATACCCTACAAATTTTCTCAATTGGATCCACTATCCTATTTTATCATTCATGGATGATATATCATACTTGAGTTAGTACGGTTTTTCGTAGGAATTGACTTAAACGGGTTACTAGTTAAAGTATCCTTCTAGAGTCATGGGGTTGAACCCCAGAATTAATTGAGGAGTTTTAGCAATACTAGTTTAAGGAATGAATCTAGTCTTTCATAGTTCGATTCCTTTTATTAGATTGAACTTGCTATTCAAGAATTCTATTCTCGATTTAGATAATTTGAGTAATTTAGGGCTTATGTATTAACCACTTCGATTAAATCGAATGATCATACTTTAATGCCCTTAATTGCTTCGGTTTTGGAATCCTTTGAATCCTTTCAACATTTTCATACTTGCACTTTACTTAGTGCCTTTATGAAACACTTTGAACCCTTCGACGTTTCCAAAAACTTGTACCTTCCAAAGTACTCGTATCCTAGATGCTGTCAGGATACTTTATGAAGCAATTAATTACTCGCACTAATGCTTTAGTGATCCACATGTGTATTAACGGTTTTATCCATTAAACACTTGGTATTTAAAATACCTTGTTAATCGATTATTTTTCCATTTCAGACAGGACTCGCATGTTTTGAATTCATCAATCTTCTATATTTCAAGAGCCATGATGGAAAACAATCCATCGATTCCTTCTTTTAGGAATTATGATCGAATGTGGATAATTATCTAATTTGTTTTTCTTTTCTTGATTTAGCATAATTGTTTAAGTTTTATCAATGCTTATTTCTTTGCTTTATTTACAACAGCAAAGTAATTATGTACGAATTAAAAGCTTTAATTAAAATAACTCCATTCATAATGGTAAAGCTAAGAAGTTTCGTACAAAGTTCGAAATAAATAGACAAAACTCTAACTAATGCTTAAATCCAGAATTTAAAGAAAAACATATGCTAATAAGAAAAATCCAGATGCTCCTTGACCCATTCCCTGAAGTATGTTTCCCTCATGTGCAGTCGAAACCCGAACTTGGTTACATGCAGCACGTTCCAGTCATCCTCTGTAAACACTTTTACAGAAACCGGAAATGTTAGATGTTTTACATCAAAAGAAAATCTTAAGATGTTTTTCATCAAAAGGAAATAACTTAGGTTATACCTTGGTCAAGTATGTTTCGGAATTCCTCATCAGTCATGTTCCTCAGTCCCTCATCTTTCTTACATAAGGGACAATTCTTTCCTTCGATCAATCCTTGTCCTCTTTCGAGGGCTTTCTTATATTTGTCTAACAACTTATGCAAATCATTGGTCTCAATTCCTTTACTTGGAACTTCACAATGATCGATAAAATGAGAGAATGATTCAGGCAGGCCATTTGTGATGATTACCATTTTATCATCTAGAGTCAATTTAGCTCCAAGCTCATTGATTCGATTTAGCCTCTTGATCAGGTAAGTGCAATATTCACTAATATTTTTGAACCCAGTCATGCCTTCATCGTGGAGTGATGATATCCAGATTTGCAATATCGTTTGTTCGCAATTAACAGTGAATATTGGCATGGCTAAATATAAATAATAGACAACAATAAGCAGACAGATTTAAGATAATACTTATAATTAACGAAGATTGGTCTTTCTATCGAAAAAGTTCTCCCACTATTTTATCGAAACAATAACCCCTTGCATTGTTCGGGAAATTCTATTTCCTAGTAGGTCTTGACGTCCCGGCAGACATTAATTGCACCCACGACTCGCGGTCATACAATTAACTCCCCAGGTAGGTATACTTTTACCAATTGTGTTACTCCACAACCTTCAAGCTATTTTGCCTCGATTTTCGCATCTATCTAGCACTGCTACATCATAGATGTTACTACTCGTTTAAGTCTAACCCAGTCAATCTTGATGAGCAACAGGCCCGGTCATGAAATCCCCGTAACTGGTTATCGGTCGATTTTCACATCCCGACAAGTCCCCACCCTTGTCGAGTTTAGTTAAAAACAAGAATCAAGGAATTTCGTGTATTGTCCCTTTCTTCGACTCGGGTGCCAGACTCTGGATCACCTCTATCGATAAGTAGACAACATACACTAGTCCCTATTGATGGAAGGCTTGGATCTATAAAACATCATTTTATAGTTTACCCAATATGACTTAATATTTTAATTCGAGAGGGGATTTTCGGTTTTAGGAAGTTTGAGGTAACTCTCCTCGAGATCTCACCGCATTAATTATGCTTTATGATTTAATTTAGTGATCTAAATTCTAGCGCGCAAGCCAAAAATAAATCAACAAATAAAAATAAAACATTCACACCTAGCATGCATGCTACCACAGTATGTTTTCGATCGGGAGCCTCCTATGCGGACCACCATCGAGCCAAAGACGATGGTCCTATTGGTCAATCTATCAGGTTTCACAGAGACCTACTCTATTACACATTTTACCATGCATACATGGCCTTTAGTCTTCTTGGGCTACCACCTTGCTTGTAACGGGCCTCCATCCTAAACTAATAAAACAGTAAAGCCCTATCTATTACAATGGCTCAAAGTGGCCCAAAACTTAAGGCTCGCAGACCCAATAAAACCAATAAGATTAAAATCAACCAATCTCATCTAACCTAAAGGTCAAGGCTCGGCGCGATCGAAAACCACGTAAACAATTTCACGTTGAGCAAGAAACTAGCAAAATTATAATTTTCTTATTTCTTATAGGGTAAACACCACTTTTGGTCCCTCTTATCATTAACTTTTTACAGAGTGGTCCCTTTTATGTTTTTTTTCCCACTTTAGTCCCTACTATGAATTATTTATTTCACTTTAGTCCTTTTCAAGTGGTCCAAGGCGATTCCGATAACATGTGATATGTTCATGACGGCAATTTTGTCATTTCAAGTAAAGTAACATGTATATTTCGTCTTTCTAATTATTTTAAAAAAAACTAAATTTCTAAACTAGGCTTTCATTCCAATCGAACTTAATCGTACATTTCGTTCCAAACTAAAGTTTTTTCCTAAAATCTTTTTCAAACACCAAAATTGCTCACCAATTAAACAATATCTCAAATATTCTCAATAGTGAACGGAAGAAAATGCCCTAAAAAATATTCATATGCAAGTCACGTGTTATCGGAACCTCCTGATAAGGACTAAAGTGAAACACATAATTCATAGTAGGGACTAAAATGAAACAAATAATTCATAGTAGGGACTAGAGTGGGAAAAAAAAACATAAAAGGGACCACTCTGTAAAAAGTTAATGATAAGAGGGACCAAAAGTGGTATTTACCCTTTCTTATATTATTTTAAAACTACCTTTTAAAATAACTTTAGATTCTAGTTTTAAAAACCCCTTTCTAAAACAATCTCTTAACTATCATTTTAAAACCCCCTTTTAAAATGACCCTTTGATTTTATTTTAAAACCCCTTTTAAAATTAAATCACAATTTATATTTTAAAACCACCTTTTAAAATATCTCGTGGTTCTTACTTTAGTCCACTACTAATTATGAAAAATTAATCCTTCGGATAATAAAACACCTTTTAAAACATAATTCAGGTTCTGGAAATTTCAAATTTTGAAAATTACAGTTTGGTCCTTCAATTTTTGAAAATTATGTTTTGACCCCAAAACTTTCGGAAATGATAAATCAGCCCCAAAAATTCCAGAACTTGCAAATTGGCCCAAAAAACAGAAATTAATATTTTATTTCTAGAAACTTTTTGTTAATCGCAAAACAGCCCCTGAAGTTTTCATAAATTGCAAAACAGCCCCACAACGTACGGAAATTGCAAAACAGACCCCTATCGCTTAGAAAAAGAGATTTTCAATTTCAGCCCAAAATTCCCAGAAAAATAAAATTTCAGATTCTGTCCAGATTTTATAAAAATCATAAATTACAGTTTTAGTCCTATAAAATTCGTAAATTGCAGATCTGGCCCAAATAAGAATTATGCTATTTACCCGAACACATAATTAATCATAATCAGCAAGATCCATGCACAGAACACGACAAATAAACATATTCACGAAAATTTGAAGTGTTCAGGCCTTTTTCATATGTGCATAATAATCAGGCTCTGATACCACTGTTGGGTTTTTATGGGTATAATTGTCAACTACAACAGTGCGGAATTTAAAATTTTTGTTTATACACCAAATCCCAGGGAACACTTATTAGCACATATGAATAAAGGTTAAATTTAATTTCAACAAGCATATACTAAAATTAAATGAGACGGTAAAAGCTATTTTACCTCACCACAGGCAAGGTGGTGGTTTTCCTCCGGTCTTCAATTGTTCACTAGAGCACCCCAAGTGTTGTGCCTCTAGAGAAAGTCCACACCAGATGGATTTGAGTGACTTCGCGAAATCCCCAGGCTCAGAACTAGGATTAAGGAATTGTCTCGTCAGGAATTGGATTCAGATCCGGGAAGAAAACTTGGAGAAAAATCCTACACAGGGAGGGGCGATTTTTCTTGACAGGGTTCGGTTATGCAAGGGGCGAGAAAGGGGCTGAAATCTTCGGCCTCTCTTGTTTTCTTGTGTTTTGATTTTCTTTCTTGCTTAGAATAAATCTTTTAGGTTTTTCAACTCTTGATTAGATTATGTGTATCTAGTATTTATAGATATCATTATTTAGAAGACTCCTTCTCCTAATAGATATCTAAATCTTGAAAGAATATCTTCTTATCAAGAAACAAGATATACATAATCTTATCACTTTAGGAAACAAGATATATCTCAATCTCTTTCCTAGTTACACAAGATAACACAATCTCTTTGATCCCTATCATAATCAAACATGATTAACATTAATTCAAGACTAATTAATTAAGCAGAAAATCGGCCCAATCAATTAACAAAAATCGGCCATATGCTTTTAATTAATCCTAAACTTAATTTGATCATTGTTCCCAAAATCGGCCCATGCAAGATTAATTAATTCCAGACTAATTTATCTTTACAATAATTGGCCCATATGCTTAAATTAATTAATCAAAGATCAATTAACTTTCATATGGATCGGCCCATGTGTTTTAATTAATTAATCCACTATTAATTAATTAATCCTTTCCAATTAACACTTTAATTGAGGATTTAATCAATCAGAAATTCCAATTGATTCATTAATTAGTTACTCCTAATTAATGATTCTCCATTTTGAATTAACACTTTAATTCTTGATTAATTAATTAGTTACTTCTAATTAATTATTCTTCTTCATGAATTAATACTTTAATTCATATATTGATTTAATTCCTTAAATCAATTGAATCCTTCCAGACTGTCACTGTCCAACTGTATTGTGTGTGACCCTCTAGGTTCACCATCAATTGGCAGCAGGCCCACGACTTTCGTGATTTAATTAGTGAGCAATTAATATGTAATTAATTGTTCCGATCAATTAACCACTTTAATTGACCACTCCAGAATTAATTTCCTTATTAATTCAGGAGTACCCACACCTCATGGTCGACGTCTAGCCACAAGCCCATGAGGCCCAACTTCAGGTGAATTGATTTCGTGAACCTTCACCTCTTATAAATGCGATGTACATACGGTCCTTCTATCAACTAATTTCCCGATTGAGACCTAGGGTGTGTGAATTGGTCGGCACCTCTAATTATCTCAATTCTGTACTTTCTAATTCAGGATAATAATTCCAGTGTGACTGCTAAATTCGGAAACCCCTTTCCAAATTCGTCACCGACTACGGCCGTAGATTCCTCGGATTTATTATCTAAGAACGTACATGAAATTCTCTCATCTTATCAAGATGAGTCGATAGATCCTTTATTAGTACTAACTATCCGCGCACACGTTCATACGTACCCAAAGTAGTCGCACAATGACCAAGCTATGTGATCGGCTCCTAAATCAAAGTAAGTATTCCCGTGTACCGAATCCGCCCTAGTACCTCAAGTCAAAGGACTAAATCGTACACTATTATAAGTCTTGAGAGACATCCCATTATCGATATGCTTAACGCACTTCCACGATGGGTCTCTCTGTTCGGGTCGTTCGATGCGTTCGATCCCCTATCGAACCACCTAGTCATATGCACTAGCATTCAATGCCTTGTTCATGAAACGACAACAAATTCACTCCATGTGAATCATGCATAATCCTACAAGTCTTAACGATTCATTCGATACCCCGTCTCGATATGAATCTATGACTTGGAACATTTTTGAGATCACGACCTTTGAGACTGTTTCATGATTAATCGCACCCAATACTGAAGTGAATAATCCCGTAGTCATGAGTGATCTCAGGGTTTCAACCAATCGCTTAGATAAGTTCGCGAGAGATGAAGGTGGCCATTGTTTAATTCACGTACTATGAATAAACGGGCGTATTATCTTATAAATCATAAGATTGCTTCTAAAGGAAGTTCCTTAACAAGCTTATATTTGTTGGCTTGCTGGGCACTATCATATTCACGAGTTAAAAAGGACATTTCAGATTACAAAAATAGAAAACGCTGAGAGAAATCCTATTACAGAACCATTACTCCTATTGCATAGCTATTATAAATGCTTGGATTTCTAACTACCGGACTCAGAATCGCGATTTTCACCATCGTTCTCTTCTTCGTCTTCCTTATCAGAATCGCTTCCTTCCGAGCTGTCGGTTCCGCTGCTAAGCCGCCACTATCTTCGCCGTCGCTACCCAAAGGCTCTACTCGATTTTTAAGTTGATGATTTTGCTCGTCTGATTCGCCATCTATATCGACATACTCATCTTCCCCTGAGGCAGATTGGGAATTGTTTCCGGACAGCTCGAGCACATCAGGATTCGGCATAGGAATGCCAAATTCCTCAACGAAGGGGGCAAAATGATGATCTTGCCAACTCCTAGTTTCCTGGGGCAAAGATGAAGCTTTGTAATCCTTCCTTTCGACATTCTTGTAGGGATCCATATACCGGAGATATTCGTCCATCTTGTCCGGAATTCTCTTGGCCGCGACTAGCTGTTGACCCCTTTGTAGAAGATCGTTTGGAGAATCCCACCTATCCTCTTTCGAACTAAGGGATCGTGAACAAGGGACTTCAAAAACTCCCGTATGGCTCGAACTATAGCCTCTTCCTGCCCCTGAGAATACGCACGCTCGGAGTCTTGCTTGGCTTGTTCGAGCTCGATCTTAACTTTCTTAAGCTCCTCCTCGAGGGCACTTTTCTCCTCAACTATCGATACCAAATCTTCCTCCGCAGACGGGGTATATTTTTTATTCTTGGTGCTCTCTAACTCCTTCTTGGTTTTAGACAATTCACGACGATTGTCTGTTAGTCTACTTGTAACGTCATCTAGTTGTGATCGAAGCATTCTATTCTCGGCCAAAGTCTGCGCGAGCGCATCATGAGCCTCTTGTGATTCTTGTTCCAGCAACGACAGACGATAAGTCTGAAGTGCGAAATAATCCCCAGCCTATGAAAGGAAAAGGTTTTGTTAGTAGACTTTTTAAGGATTAAGAGAGGTGAAATCCCCAGGTTCAACGATTATTACTGTTGGGATTTATGGGTATAATTTGTCAACTACAACAGTGCGGAATTTAAAATTTTTATCATACACCAAATCCCAGGGTTTCTTATTAGCACATATGAATAAAGGTTGAATTTAATTAAAGCATGCATATACTTGAATTAAATAAAAGTAGGTAAAAACAATTTTACCTCACCACAGGCAAGGTGGTGGTAATTCTCCGGTCTTCAATTGTTCACTAGAGCACCCCAAGTGTTGTGCCTCTAGAGATAGTCCACACCAGTTGAATTTGAGTGACTTCGCGAAATCCCCAGGCTCAGAACTAGGATTAAGGAATCGTCTCGTCAGGAATTGGATGCGGATCCGGAAGAAGACTTGGAGAAAAATCCTACACAGGGAGGGCGATTTCTACAGGGTTCGATTATGCAAATAGGGGCGAGAGAGGGCTGAAATTTTCGACCTTGATGTGTTTTCTTGTGTTGTGATTTTCTTTCTTGCTTAGAATAAATCTCTTAGGGTTTTTCCAACTCTTTCTTAGATTGTGTATATCTAGTATTTATAGGTGTCTCTATTAGAAGACTCCTTCTCCTAATAGACATCTAACTCTTGAAAGAATATCTTCTTTTCAAGAGATAAGATATACACAAATCTTATCACATTAGGAAAGAAGATCTCTTTCAATCTCTTTCCTAGTTACACAAGAAAACACAAACTCTTTTAATCCCTATCATAATCCAACATAATCAACATTTATTTAAGACCAAATAAACAAGCAAAAAATCGGCCAACCTAGTTCAATAAAATCGGCCCATGTGCTTTTAATTAGTCCTAAACTTAATTTGATCATTGTTCCCAAAATCAGCCCATGCAAGATTAATTAATCCCAGATTAATTTATCTTTACAATAATCGGCCCTTATGCTTAAATTAATTAATCCTAGATCAATTAACTTTCATATGGATTGGCCCATGTGTTTTAATTAATTAATCCACTATTAATTAATTAATCCTTTCCAATTAATACTTTAATTGAGGATTTAATCAATTAGAAATTCCAATTGATTCATTAATCAGTTACTTCTAATTAATGATTCTCCACTTCGAATTAACACTTTAATTCTCGATTAATTAATTAGTTACTTCTAATTAATTATTCTTCTTCATGAATTAATACTTTAATTCATATATTGATTTAATTCCTTAAATCAATTGATTCCTTCCAGACTGTCACTGTCCAACTGTATTGTGTGTGACCCTCTAGGTTCACCATCAATTGGCAGCAGGCCCACGACTTTCGTGATTTAATTAGTGAGCAATTAATTGCTCCGATCAATTAACCACTTTAATTGACCACTCCAGAATTAATTTCCTTATTAATTCAGGAGTACCCACACCTCATGGTCGATGTCTAGCCACAAGCCCATGAGGCCCAACTTCAGGTGAATTGATATTCGTGAACCTCCAACTCTTATAAATGCCATGTACATACGGTCCTTCTATCAACTAATTTCCCGATTGAGACCTAGGGTGTGTGAATTGGTCGGCACCTCTAATTATCTCAATTCTGTACTTTCTAATTCAGGATAATAATTCCAGTGTGACTGCTAAATTTGGAAACCCCTTTCCAAATCCGTCACCGACTACGGCCATAGATTCCTCGGATTTATTATCTAAGAACGTACAGGAAATTCTCTCATCTTATCAGGATGAGTCGACAGATCCTATATTAGTACTAACTATCCGCGCACACGTTCATACGCACCCAAAGTAGTCGCACAATGACCAAGCTACGTGATTGGCTCCTAAATCAAAGTAAGTATTCCCGTGTACCGAATCCGCCCTAGCACCTCAAGTCAAAGGACTAAATCGTACACTATTATAAGTCTTGAGAGACATCCCATTACCGATATGCTTAACGCACTTCCACGATGGGCTCTCTGTTCGGGTCGTTCGATGCGTTCGATCCCCTATCGAACCACCTAGTCATATGCACTAGCATTCAATGCCTTGTTCATGAAACGACAACAAATTCACTTCATGTGAATCATGCATAATCCTACAAGTCTTGACGATTCATTCGATACCCCGTCTCGATATGAATCTATGACTTGGAACATTTTTGAGATCACGACCTTTGAGACTGTTTCATGATTAATCGCACCCAATACTGAAGTGAATAATCCCATAGTCATGAGTGATCTCAGGGTTTCATCCAATCGCTTAGATAAGTTCGCGAGAGATGAAGGTGGCCATTGTTTAATTCACGTACTATGAATAAACGGGCGTATTATCTTATGGATCATAAGATTGCTTCTAAAGGAAGTTCCTTAACAAGCTTATATTTGTTGGCTTGCTGGGCACTATCCTATCAATTACCTCCTGGTATGTTCGGGAAAAGTTACTCTAGATTTCGAAGTCACTTTTGACAGTGTGGTGAAGCAGATCTCGTTTGAATCGCCCGGCCAGAAAAATTCTCGTAGATTTATCAAACTCGTTTTTACCATTTGGTCCGAGATCGGATAAAATGGTTTCTTCTTTCGGATATCCGGTGGCCCTATGCCCGCGAAAATGCTCTTCCATAAAATCTGCTACGTCCGGTTCCGATCTGCCTGGTCGACATGAAACCAAGTTGGAACTCCTGCTGAACGGTTTTATCCTCCTCGAAGGCCCTGGGTGATCAGCATTCCTTTTCCGAGCCATACGCTCCTCATGTTCTTGTATACCCAGGATCCTATTCCAGGAGTATTGACTATAACCAGCGGACGAGGGGTTAGAAGTGTCAATCGAGAACACGCTATGTAGAGGGCCTGATACAGCGGGATTCGATGAACTCGCACCGCCAACCCCTCTCAAAGGTGGAAGTATTGTTGACGTATCGATCGGATCAACGATTGAATTACCTACTTCCGTTCCTTGTTCCGGGTTGTTTTTCTTCTATTGGTGTGATTGGTTTTGGACATTCCTGGAAGTGGTAGTCACGATCGACCTAACGATGGACATCCGGAACTTCTCAACGGTTTGATCTGGAGAGAAAATGCGATGTACTTAGTAAGCTAAGCAAGAAAATACAATCATTAACCCATTAAAACACGAAAGGCTAGTAGCATACTTAAAGTGAGAGGTACACGAGAAATAGCTCGTCTGCTACTTTCGGAATCAATGTTTCTGGGTACAGACTGTGTGCTTCATTTTCCTCAAATAAAACAACCACTATGCCATCATGTCAAATCTTTGGTTTGGGAGGAATTGGAAAATGTAGAACCATTAGTTAGATCCAGCCTGTTCAGATCTCCTTAAGCAATTCTTTGGAATGTGAGGCAGTGACAAGCCCGTATGCTCTAGCAAGGACGACTGTCTGTTTTACTATTCCGTCAGATTTCTTGGACTCTAAGAGGAAAGCTGGATTCTACATTGTTGGGTTCTCATTAATCTTCAAAACGATCAACTATTTTTTAAACTCTGTGTAGAAAGAACAGATCTGGCATTTTGGGTAGAAATGCTCATTCCTTATCTTATTTTTCTTTTTCGGTGTTGACCGTCAGTCGATTTACTGTTCTCAAATTACAAAGCTGTTAGTCATCAAATTGACCTTATTGCGTATTGGTTCTGACATGCTAGTTGTTTTCTATCTCAACATCCCGTTCTCGCCGAGCAGCTTTATCGACCATTCTTGTGTTGTTCCTACTTACTCGCATTAAATACAGGAAGTCAAAAGGTCCTTTTTTTCGTCTGTTGATTTAATTAGTATCCGACCGTAGAATCTAATCAGAGTTCCTTATAAATAGGTAATAATTCATTCCACCATTTCAACTTATACCGTACAAAATGGAAAATCGCATTACCACGAGTACCCATTTTTGACTACTCAATCACCATCTTGCCTAGTACTGACAAGTCCCATTAATGCCCTACCTAGTATTGACGAGTCCCATGTGACCTCTGCCTTGGTCTTCAATGGGTTGGGGTCCATGGTATTTTGTTTGCACATGGAGGGTTCATACTTACCAGGCATCCTTGTTCTTGGATGGTACCTCCGGAGTGATAGACTGACGGGGTGTGCTGGTAAATTTTAACTTTTGCGATGGTCCTCGCGAGATCCTGCTTCGGACGAATAACTGCTGCAATCTCTCAAGCGGGAGCTCGTTATGGTCAAATGACCGCTACAAGCTATCTGGCTTGTAATGGCCGTTCCGATTAAAGGAAGAATCGATCTTCAGAGTCTGGCCATCGAACTAAAGAAGTCGACCATCCTGAGTAGCATGCTTCTTAGGTGGTTGAAGAAGAACGTCGAGGCACTAGGAAGGAGATTGATGTTTCAGTGGACATTGTCGTGAAAAGCTCCGATCTATCGGATAAGATTTTCCACTTTTGTAAATCGAAAGATATTCTTTGTACACAGATGAATAAAAGCTTTATATTCTCTATATTTGGTCTCACATGTTTATTTTTGCTTATGTTATTTCCGATCTTTACTTCAACCAGTCTGTCGAAGACTTAGGTTTTTTACCAAAATTTTGGTTGTAACCTTTTAATTCTTAACTTTGGAGATCACTGAGTGTTTTATCGATTAGGTCAATTTTACTCGAACTAATAAGTAGGTTGTTTACCAATAATTGGTTTTAACCCTTTCTTTCAAAAAATTGGAGATCGATGAGATTTATCGAGCAGGTCGATTTTACTCAATTTAGGACTTAGGTTGTTTACCAATTATTGGTTTTAACATTTTAAGTCTTCGCTTTGGAGATCAATGAGTTTTTATCGAGCGGATCGATTTTACTCAATTTTGTACTTAGGTTGTATACCAATTATTGGTTTTAACCTTTTAAGTCTCTGCTTCGGAGATCGATGAGTGTTTATCGAGCGGATCGATTTTACTCAACTTTGTACTTAGGTTGTATAGCAATTATTGGTTTTAACCTTTTAAGTCTTCGTTTTGCAGATCGATGATTGTTTATCGATCATATCGAATTTACTCAATTTTGTACTTAGGTTGTATACCAATTATTGGTTTTAACCTTTTTAGTCTTCGCTTCGGAGATCAATGAGTGTTTATCGAGCGGATCCATTTTACTCAACTTTGTACTTAGGTTGTATACCAATTATTGGTTTTAACATTTTAAGTCTTCGCTTTGGAGATCGAGGAGTGTTTATCGATCATATCGAATTTACTCGGTCTTAGACTAAGGTTGTTTACCAATTATTGGTTTTAACCTGTTAAGTCTTCGCTTTGGAGATCCATGAGTGTTTATCGATCATATCAAATTTACTCGGTCTTAGACTTAGGTTCTTTACCAATTATTCGTTTTAACCTGTTAAGTCTTCTGCTTTTGGAGATCGACGAGTGTATATCGAGCAGGTCGGTTTTACTCGATTTTAGACTTAGGTTGTTTACCAATTATTGGTTTTAACCTGTTAAGTCATTTGCTTTTGGAGATCGACGAGTGTATATCGAGCAGGTCGATTTTACTCGATTTTAGACTTAGGTAGTTTACCAATTATTGGTTTTAACCTGTTAAGTATTTTGCTTTTGGAGATCGACGAGTGTATACCGAGCAGGTCGGTTTTACTCGATTTTAGACTTAGGTTGTTTACCAATTATTGGTTTTAACCTGTTAAATCATTGCTTTGGCTTAGTTTATAAACATGGAACATACTCTAAAAGAATTTTAAGCAAAAGCTTTTATTTCAACTAACAGTACGAAATATTTGGAACAAATATAATAAATGACAATTAAAATAAATAAAGGAAAATAGGAAGGATAATTCGTAGGAGTTATCTTTTGTAGTATCTTCTCAAGTTAACTGCATTCCAAGTCCTGGGTAGGGGTGTTCCATCCATCTGCGAAATCTTGTATGAACCTTTCTTTCCTACGCCAACAATGATGTAAGGTCCATCCCAATTCTGTTGCAGTTTAATTTCTGACGTGCTTGGACACCTCTACCTTTTTTAGTACTAAGTCCCCTTCTTTGAAGGTTCGTATACGCACCTTTTGATTATAGGCTTTTTCCATATTCGATTTAGCGACTTGCAAACGTACTGCACCTTCTTTTAAGGCTTCAGTCAGGTCGACATCATCCTTTCTAATCTTTTCATTCTCTTCCCTGTCGTACATATCGACCCTTGGTGTTGGGACCAATGCTTCGAATGGAATAACAGCCTCCGAGCTGTAAACTAAACTGAACGGGGTCTCGCCAGTTGAGGTTTTGACAGTCGTTCGGTTGGCCCAAAGCACCCCAGGGAGTTCATCTAACCATCTCCCCTTGGCTGCCCCTAATCTTTTCTCCAAGGATTTCGCTATCTCACGGTTTGCTACCTCAGTTTGTCCGTTTGCCCTTGGGTGTCCTACCGAGGTGAAATTTTGTTGAATTCCAAACTTAGAGCACCATTCCAATACTTGTTTTCCCGCGAATTGAGTTCCATTGTCAGAGATTAGGATTCGTGGGATGCCAAATCGACATACAATAAACTTCCACAAGAAATTAATTACTTGAAACTGTGTTATTCAGGCCAGAGCGACGCATTCTATCTGTATACTGAAATACTCGACAGCGACTAAGACATAAGTTTTCTTCGACCTGGCTACTGGGAAAGGACCCACAATGTCTATTCCCCATTGATCAAAGGGCCAGCACACTGGTATCGTGTGCATCTTCTCGGCGAGTTGATGGCTCACGTTAGCGTGAATCTGGCTGTGATGACACGTTTGCACATTTCAAAGCCAAGGCCTTGGCTCCTCTGTGGTTTCCTGCCTCCCCTTCATGTATTTCTCGAAGTACGTCACTGGTTTATGGTTCGAAAATGTATTTTAGTAGGATTCCTGATATTGACCTTCCATAAAGCTTTCCCTCCAAAACCGTGTACCTTGGTGCTCGATATTTTATTTTTCGAGCTTCATTCTGATTGGGTGGCAGGTTTCCTTCCAGAAGGTAATCCATCATTGGAGTCATCTAGTTCCTTTCTGCTACTTCAATTTTCATCATTTCAGCCACAGGTGTGTTGTCGATGTCGATTGCTGGAGTATTCGATATCAACCAAGTGATTACTCTTTCCGTTCGTCCATCTCTCGATCTCGTGAATCTGTAGAGTTGATCCGCCCATTTGTTTTCTGAACGGGGAACATTCTGTATTTCAAAATTCTCGAATTTTCTTGCTAACTCCTTTACCTTGGCGAGGTACTTGATCATGTTGAATTCTTTTGCTTCGTATAAGCCATTTATTTGCCGTTGTACCAACTCCGAGTCAGTTAATACATTAAGGCTTTTTATGTTGGCTTTAATTGCCATTTCCATTCCTGCAAGCAACGCTTCATACTCTGCCTCGTTATTGGTTACCATGAAATCTAACGTGATTGCATAGTTCAATCTTCCTTGTCTGGTCCGGTAATATTGATTCCAGCTCCGCCTCCCTCTCTGCTCGAGGCACCGTCGACATGCATTAACCAGGTGTGATTTTCGACAATCAAGATATCATTATCAGAACTGGTCGAGTCGTTAGGTTCTTGTATTGAGGTCGAAGTTTCTAATAGGAAGTCGGCTAGAACTTGAGCCTTAATCGCGGTTCGTGGTTTATATTCAATTTCGAATTGTCCTAATTCGATCGCCCATTTAATCAATCTGCCAGAGGCTTCTGGCTTTGCTAATACTTGTCTTAGTGGTTGGTTTGTGAGTACCACTATTTTATAGGTCAAAAAGTATGGTCGGAGCTTGCGTGCTGCCATCACTAAGGCTAAAGCAAACTTTTCTATCTCCAAGTAATTCTTCTCAGCTCCTTGTAGTAGTTTACTTAGGTAATAGACAGGCTTATGTTCAGCGCCTTCTATTTTTACCAATAACGAACTAATGGCGACTGTGGAGATAGATATGTAAATGTTTAACGGTTCTCCATCAGTTGGTTTGGCTAATAATGGAGAAGAAGTCAAATATGCTTTTAGTTGGTTGAATGCTTGGTCACATTCTTCAGTCCAAATAAAATTCTTCGCCTTCCGCAAAGTTTGAAAGAAAGGCAAACTTCTGTTCGCTGATTTGGATAAGAATCTGTTAAGTGTGACAATTTTTCCTACTAAGCTTTGTACCTGGGAGATCATCTTAGGTGGTTTCATCTCGGTTATGGCTCGAATCTTTTCGGAATTAGCTTCAATTCCACATTGATGAACCATATATCCCATGAACTTTCCTGATTTGACCCCAAAAAGTACACTTTGCGGGGTTGAGCTTCATACAGTATTTTCTCAGTATCTTGAAGCATCGATCAAGGTGTTTTACATGGTCGGCTTCATTCATGCTTTTGACCAACATATCGTCCACGTATACTTGCATTATTTCTCCGATCAGCTCTTTAAACATTAAGTTGATTAATCTTTGGTTTGTTGCACCATCATTCCTTAAGCTGAATGGCATTACAATAAAGCAGTATACACCCTGCTCTGTGATGAAAGCAGTTTTCTCCTGGTCTCGCTCATCCATGTAGATTTGATAAAAACCTTGAAAGGCATCCATCATGCTGAAGATAGCGAATCCTACCGTTGAATCGACTAACAGGTCGATTCTTGGGAGAGGGTAAGGATCGCGTGGACATAATTTATTGAGGTCAGTGAAATCGTTGCACATTCTCCATCTATAATGCTTTTTATCCCCCTTTGCTACTAAGACAACATTACAGAGCCATTATGAGAAATGTATTTCTCGAATTTGTTTAGCTTTGAGCAGCCTCTCGACCTCTGCTTTGATTATCTTATCTTTTGTCGGCCCATGATTCCTCTTCTTTTGTCTTGCGGGTTTTGCCATCGGATCAATTTTTAGAGAATGAGTGATTACTCTTGGGTCGATACCCTCAATGTTATGCGCTCTCCAAGCGAAGATGTCTACGTTGTCTTTGAGAAAGTTTATCAACATTACTTCTCCTTCCGGACTGAGTTCGGTTCCGATCCCGGTCGTTTTTAATGGATCTCCTTGGACGAGCATAATGTCCTTGTGTTCTGGTGGTTTTATGGTTAAATCGACTGGCTTTTTTCCCTTCCGATCTATTCTATCAGTGCTGGGGATCTCGACTTCAGCTTTTTCGATGTCATCTTCGAGCTTCCTTTTAGCTGGGGTAAACGATTTGGATTGGTTTCCCAGTGTTAGGGAAGTATTATAGCAATCCCACGCCATGCAATGATCGTTCACTATTTCTCTGATCCCAGAAGCTGTCGAAAATTTTATCTTCTGATGGTATGTTCATACCACCGCGTGAAATAGATTGAGGGCTGGTCGTCCAAATATCGCATTATATGCAAAATGAGTTTCTACGACAAAGAACTTTATCATTTTCACCGCTCGCTGCAGTTTCTTTCCTAATGAGACAATCAAGTCCAAAGTCCCAGAGGGGACTACCTCTGAGCCTCCAAATCCCACTAAGGGAGTTGCTTCTTTCTGAAGTGTTATTTTTCCCATGTTCATCTGTATTAGGACCTCCTTGGATATAATGTTTGCTGAGCTTCCATTATCGATTAAGATCCTTTTCACATTGTAGTTTGCTATCTCGAGAGATACTACCATCGGGAAGTCGGGGTTATCTTCCCTCATATCCCAAACAATATTTCTTGGTACTTCGCTCTCATTGAAGCTAATGAGTTGTTCCTTTGGTAATTTGTTATCAAGAGTCCATACCTCCCTTGGATGTCTAAGATTTCCTTCAATTGATCTCGCGGTTCTACGTCGGGCATTACGACTATCTCCCCCCGCCAGTCCTCCGGAGATTGTATGTATGGTTCCGTTGATTTGATCATTGTTCAATTATTGTGGCAGACCATTATTAGGAGACCTCCTTCCCGGGGTTCTTCTCTGGTTATTAGTTCGAGGACTCCTGCTTCTGTTTCTTTTGCGGTCGTTTCTTTCGAGATAGTCGTCCAACTTTCCTTGTTCGATCAACCTTTCAATTTCCTGCTTCAAGCGGAAACAATCCTCGGTCCGATGACCGTGGGCCCGATGATACCTACAATATAGATTGTCATTTTGAGCTCCTGGCTTTGGTTGTGTAATTCTTTTCGCTGGCGGAATCCAATTGTTCCTTTCGAGCACTACCAAGATTTCTTCAACATGAACCGTCAATCTGGGGTAATCCACATGGTTTACTCGATTTCTGTTGGTTAGTTCGGCCGATCTCGATCTCCTATAGACATTAGGTCTTTTGTCCTGATCATTTCGATTATAGTCTAATCGTTGAAAAACGTTTCCTTTTTTGAAGGATCGATCGTAATCCATTGGCCTTGAATCAGTCGCCTCGACCCGGAGGCGGGGGCTTTGTTCCTATTTTTATCCTTGAAAGAGTTCATCTCTTCTTGAGTCATATATTTTGTTGCCAGAGTCATAATATCCGCAAAGGTTCTCGGTTGTTTTCTACTCAGCGCATTCCCGAACTGCCTATTTTTGGTGAGGTCGAAATGGATGGAGATTATGTAATCAATATTCGGAGAATCAATCTTTAGTAGTTCCACATTAAATCTCGCCAACCAGCTTCTCAAGGATTCTCTTTCTTGTTGATGAATGGTTCCAAGGTAGCTCATAGGCAGTTTCTGTCTCTTATGGCTAGCAAATTGTTGTGTCAGTTTGTTACATAACTCACGAAAACTGAATATGGAATTGGTGGGTTGCTTTCCGAACCAATCCAAAGCTAATCTTTCGAATGTGGTAACCATCAGCTTGGCGGTATACTCCGCTGAATGAGCATATAAATTCATTATGTTTGTAATGATCTTACGAGTTTTCGTTGGAGATCAAAATAATAAAATAGAGCATGCAAGATACACAATGATAAGAGATAGAAGATCAATAAAGTATATTTTGATTATGGGGTGTACAGATTACAAGTAATGGGGGTCCTATTTGAGCATTATATGATGCCGTACAAGATAGAGACTAAGTACATACAACTAAGGTGATCTGATCTAACTCATGTGGGAATTCGAGCAGGAGGCTTCGATCATGAAGCAGCCCCTCCAAAACCCCAATTCCTTCATAAATGCGAGTGGTATTTATAGTTGAGGCGGTGTGCTAGGTGAACCATCCACATGGGTATATTTCTTGGCCCCTGGGCCTGGGCCTGGGGTTGGCCCAATGGTAAATTCGACCATGAGGCCCTCTGCTGGCGATCGGACTGAGCTAACTGGAGTTCAAAGCTTCGGAATCTAAATTATGCCCTCAAGGTCGGATTCAGGGTCTTCAAGGAGCTCAAGGTCGAACTCAGGGTCTTCAAGGAGCTCAAGGTCGAAATTATGCCTTCAGTGAGCTCAGGGTCGAAATTTAGAGTCTTCCATGAGCTCTGGGTCGAAATTATGCCTTCAGTGAGCTCAGGGTCGAAATTTAGAGTCTTCCATAAGCTTAGGGTCGAAATTAGGGTATTTGATCCAGGCATGAACTCCAAAGTACCCCTCATCAATACTCCCCCACTTCTCGAGCGTAAAGTGAGACTGAAGCTCAGAGAAGTTGAAAATGCTTGAGGATCTCTATTTTGTGCTTCCGATATGCCTCGTTAAAAACCTAGCTCGAAAAAACCCAGTGGGATAAAAACCGAACCATGGAAAAAGAGTGCATATCATAGAAACTCCCAAAATATATTAGGGATCAGAATTATGCATTTGGGGTCGAATTTTCTAGTGTTTGAGCACTCATGACATAGTTCAGAATCAAAATCATGCTTTCTGGGTCGAAATTTAGAGTCTTCAATGAGCTGAGGGTCGAAATTTAGTCTTCAATGAGCTCAGGGTCGGAATTTAGTCTTCCATGAGCTCAGGGACGAAATTTAGCATGAGCTTTGCATTCAGAATCTACATGAGTTTCCGAAATAAAGAATCGAAACCCTAGATCGGGGATTATCGGTCGAATTTATTAAAACCCTGAAAGCAGATAACCAATAGCATATAGATCCATAATGTTTGGTTCAAAAGAGTTTATAGACAAAGCCAAAGTAGAAGAAGAATCGGAATCCGATCCTATCATGCTGACCGTCGATGCTTACAAAGGTTATGACTTTTACCCTTTGTCATTTTTTGATCAGAGAATTTGATCTTGGAGATATAAGAATTCGATCTTGGAGATATAAGAATTCGATCTTAGAGATCTAAGAATTTGACCCTGGAGATAAAAAGAACTCGATCCTGAAGATATATAAATAATTCGATCCTGGTGATAATAAAATTTGATCCTGGAGATCATAAAATTCGATCCTGGAGATCATAAAACTCGATCCTGGAGATAATAAAATTTGATCCTGAAGATCATAAAACTCGATCCTGGAGATAATAAAATTTGATCCTGAAGATCATAAAATTCGATCCAGAAGATCATAAAATTCGATCCTGAAGACTGAGGATTTGATCCCGAGGGTCATAGCAACAACTTTCACCCTTTAGCTTTAATCGGTCATAGCAACAACTTTCACCTGAGGGTCATAGCAACGACTTTCACCCTTTAGCTTTAATCGGTCATAGCAATAGCTTTCACCTGAGGGTCATAGCAACGGCTTTTACCCTTTTAGCTTTAATCGGTCATAGCAACAGCTTTCACCTGAGGGTCATAGCAATGGCTTTCACCCTTTAGCTTTAATCGGTCATAGCAACAGCTTTCACCTGAGGGTCATAGCAATGGCTTTCACCCTTTAGCTTTAATCGATCATAGCAACAACTTTCACCTGAGGGTCATAGCAACAACTTTCACCCTTTAGCTCTAATCAGTCATAGCAACAGCTTTCACCTGAGGGTCATAGCAATGGCTTTCACCCTTTAGCTTGAATCGGTCATAGCAACAACTTTCACCTGAGGGTCATAGCAATGGCTTTCACCCTTTAGCTTTAATTGGAGAATTTGATCAGGAGATCATAAAATTCGATCAGAAGATCATAAAATTCGATCAGAAGATCATAGCAATGGCTTTCACCCTGTAGACATAAGAATTCGATCAGAAGATCATAAAATTCGATCAGAAGAATTCGATCAGAAGATCATAGCAATGGCTTTCACCCAGTAGACATAAGAATTCGATCAGAAGATCATAATATTTGATCAGAAGATCATAAAATTTGATCAGAAGAATTCGATCAGAAGATCATAGCAATGGCTTTCGCCCTGTAGACATAAGAATTCGATCAGAAGATCATAAAATTCGATCAGAAGAATTCGATCAGAAGATCATAGTAATGGCTTTCACCCTTGGAGATCTAAAAATTCTATCTTGAGAAAATGACCTTGGAGATCCAAGAATTTGATCATGGAGATCCAAAAATTCGACCTTGGAGATCTAAAAATTCGACCTTGGAGATCTAAAAATTCGACCTTGGAGATCTAAAAATTCGATCTTGAGAATATGACCTTGGAGATCCAAGAATTTGATCATGGAGATCCAAAATTTCGACCTTGGAGATCTAAAAATTCGACCTTGGAGATCTAAAAATTCGATCTTGAGAATAATACCTTGGAGATCCAAGAATTTGATCATGGAGAATATGACCTTGGAGATCCAGGAATTTGATCATGGAGATCCAAAAATTCGACCTTGGAGATCTAAAAATTCGATCTTGAGAATATGACCTTGGAGATCCAAGAATTTGATCATGGAGACATGATAATTCGACCCTGGAGATCTAAAAATTCGATCTTGAAAATATGACCTTGGAGATCTGATAACTTGAGCTCCTGCATGAGAACCTTCACTTGATTGTACGTAAATTTTCCCTAGTAGGCATATTTCGATCTAACACCCAAATAAGGCCCCACGGTGGGCGCCAATTGATCTTACGAGTTTTCGTTGGAGATCAAAATAATAAAATAGAGCATGCAAGATACACAATGATAAGAGATAGAAGATCAATAATGTATATTTTGATTATGGGGTGTACATATTACAAGTAATGGGGGTCCTATTTGAGCATTATAGGATGCCGTACAAGATAGAGGCTAAGTACATACAACTAAAGTGATCTGATCTAACTCATGTGGGAATTCGAGCAGGAGGCTTCGATCATGAAGCAGCCCCTCCAAAACCCCCCCTTCCTTCATAAATGCGAGTGGTATTTATAGTTGAGGCAGTGTGCTAGGTGAACCATCCACAGGGGTATATTTCTTGGCCCATGGGCCTGGGCCTGGGGTTGGCCCAATGGTAAATTCGACCATGAGGCCCTCTGCTGGCGATCGAACTGAGCTAACTGGAGTTCAAAGCTTCGGAATCTAAATTATGCCCTCAAGGTCGGATTCAGGGTCTTCAAGGAGCTCAAGGTCGAACTCAGGGTCTTCAAGGAGCTCAAGGTCGAAATTAAGCCTTCAGTGAGCTTAGGGTCGAAATTTAGAGTCTTCCATGAGCTCAGGGTCGAAATTATGCCTTAAGTGAGCTCAGGGTCGAAATTTAGAGTTTTTCATGAGCTCAGGGTCGAAATTAGGGTCTTTGATCCAGGCATGAGCTCCAAGAATAAAGATTCCAAAGTACCCCTCATCGTGTAAAGCTGAATATGTAATCGTCAGGATCAGTGGTTCCGTCATATCGCGATAATCGTCCTGGAACCTGCCCAGATGATTGTGCTTCTTTTATCTCCCTGCAGAAGGGGGAACATGCTACTAAACTTTCTTGGACATCCGTGCTCCTTGCCCATGGATTTTGAACGGTCAGTAGACGTTGTTCAAGGCGTTCTTGTACCATCTTTTCGATCTCTCTTTCCGAGATGCGGACAGTTTTTGGTCGATTAGGGATTGTATCAACTACGTCGTCATCGACGGGAATTATAGTATTTTCTTTTGATCCCCGACGCGCCGGTTGTGGCTTTGTTCCATCCGTTTTTCTTCGGATCCGATCGTCTGTTGGATTCACGTTGCTCCTTTGTGGACTAGGTAGTGATCGCTGCTTGTTCACAGGACTGTCCGCTTATTCTGATATCTGGTCGAGCTACCTAGGAGCTCTTCTGCCTGGATGCACCCTAGTCACTCCAGGGTCTCTGGGCTGGTGTTCAGGAGCCAACAGTCCTCCTGGGCACAGAGAGTTAAATAGCAGCGCGATCTATCTCAATATCTCCTCTGTTCCTGCCAAAGGGACAGGGATTGTAGGAACTCCAGGGGCTTCAGGTACTGCATTGGTGGCGATTTCTTGCTGTCCTTGAGAATTTAGAACATTAACCTCCTGGCGTTCTTCTTGATTTGGCAGTCGATCGTTTTCTTGCTGATTATCGCCATCGTTGACGATAGGTTCGTTATTTATTGTGTTGTCGTGGACATCGTCCGACGTCATAGGTGGGTGCGTTGTGTTGCTCTGTGCGTCGTTGCGAGCATTCTTCCTCGGGCAAGCCATGTGTCTATCGAATAATTAACTCAGGCCCCACGGTGTGTTCTGCCTCAATAGTGGTGCGGTAAGCTGGAAGAGCTCCTAGCAAGACACTACCGCAGATTCAACCACCGAAACAGAATACATTGCCGCGTGTGAAGCAGTGATTTAACCGAATTTCGTAGGATTAGATTAAAATCAATATTAATAGTTTAGGGTAAAGTTATATGAAGATTATAGGGCCTAGTTACTTTATTCCGGATGGATCAATCTCAAGGAAGAACAATTATGCAATGACGTTTAATGAACAAATAAAGTAATGATCAGTAAGTATAGGAAAAGCTCTTGTATTAGATTAATCTCAGATTGCCCAAGTATGTAGGCGTAAGCTCTGATCTCGCGTGTTCGTAATTAAATGATGAATCTAGGTATTTATATGTTACAAACCCTAGCCATACAAGGAAACATAGCCCTATTAGGACTCGGGACACTTATTCTTCTTCAGTTCGGATTGCAGCCTGATCGCCGTGGAGAGTCGACTCTAATCGGGTTGAACCATTATAGTGCATGAGCTATATGGTTGGGCCGACCTCATATGCTTGTCTCGATCCGAATATCATAAGTGGTATAAAATAGCGCCCATCAGAATGAATACATGTTATTTGAAGCTTCATATAGGATTGTGATTTGATCCGCATGTAGAGAGAAATTTTTAGTTTTTAGTTTATATAGTTTTTTAATTATTTTATAGTATTAAATTATTTATTTATGTAGCTTTTTAAACTTTTTTATTGTTACACAACTTGAATATATGTATTGCTCATTGATCTAACACGGTTTCGTGGTATGATCGAGAATGAAGTATAAACTATGTAAAAACAAACAGAACTAAACGGATAATAGATCAATAATGTATATTGCAATCGTAGGTGTATAGATTACAAGTATTGGAGGGTCCTATTTGAGCATTATAGGATGCCGTACAAGCTAGAGTGCTAAATACATATAAAATGGCCTAAACTATCTTTCTGAGTGGCAGCTTCGAATGGAGTGCACCTGGGAAAGCGCGTCCTGCGTCATAAATGATTGGGGTATTTATAGCTGAAAATGGGGATAGGCCCATAGGCCTGGGCCTGAGATCGGCCCAACAGTATCTTTCGAGCATGGGCTGCATTTGGTGGGTCGAGCTAGCTGAACAGTGATCCGAGCTTGATTCTAAGCCTTCGGGGTCGGGATTCTGGTTTTCCGTTCGTACCTTAGCTCCAAATAGTAGAGTCCAAAATACCCTCCATCAATACTCCCCCACTTCTCGAGCGCAAAGTGAAGCTCAAGCTCGAAGAAGTTTATGTTATTCCGAGTGTTGTGATGAACTAATTATCTTTTGACGTGTTTTGGATATGCCTCGTTAAAAACCCAACTCGGAAAAACCCATTGGGATAAAAACGGAACCAGGGAAAAAGAGTGCATATCTTGGAAACAATATGATGAACTTGTCTTGATATAAATTTCGACGTTGAAGAGTTTTTGCTTTGCTTTCGAAATGAATCTTCGACCAAAATGTCTCTCCGCATCGGTTACCGAGATACTCACAATTCCATAAGGTATAGGGGTCTAAAATGCAAATATCTGGAAAATATTTTTGAATTTACCCTGAGGGAGCTTAACCGTTGCGCCTGTTCAGGGTCCGACTTGCAATTCATCTTTTTTACCTTTTATACATATGTTGCCTTGTTAAAAATTATTTTCAGAGTGACTTTTTACTTTAGATCGGAGCGTTGAGATCGCGTAAGCTGTCCTTTTCATACAACTATATCTTTTATAATGTCCAGTTCGAGAAACTCGAGGGGTAAGGGCAAAGTCGGAGAGGATCCTGATTCCAATCCTAATTTTAGGCTTATTGATGACTTTGAAGAGGGAGAATTTCATCCCGATCCTGAGGATGCAAATCAGGTCGAAGATCTCGAAGAAAACGTAGTAGAGAAACGTAATATTGGTGACAATGTTTTTGTCAGGATATATAAATTCGAAGCTCCTTCTGGATCAACTGGTCATAATCGGGCCGAGCTCGGCGCAAATCAAACTTCTTGTATTTTTGTCCAAGAAAACCGTGCTTATTTGGACAAAGATTTCGGAAAATATCTTCCTGAGGTGTTTTCGATCGTCATCCCATGACCACCAACGTGCAACTGATCCTCCACCTGGGTGCCAGGCTTTTTACGAGAAGCAATTTTCACATGGATTGCGCATCCCATTTATTCCCCTACTTAGAAGTATTTTATCCTCTTTTTCTCTTACCCCTGCTCAAATTCTTCCTAATTCTATAGCATACATCGTGGCGTTCAGTGTTCTGATGGAGGCCAAAGGAAAGGAGGCTTCTTTTCGGAATTTCTGGCAAGTATTCCAGATGAGTATGTCTAAAGTTTCCAATGCGGGGTTCGTATCTTTTTCACAGCGGTCGAACCAGCCTATCCTTACGAGTGTGCCTATGGATAAAACTAAAAGCTGGAAAAGAAGGTTCTTCTTTGTGAAAGGTCCCGACATTCGTTCTGAGGGCAGTTTGAAAACTAGACCATATCGATGGGATGGTGAAGGGCCTTGGATGTATGGTCGTCGCAAGATCAAGGAAAAGATTAATCCTCATCTTTCTGACGAGTTTTTGAACCAGCTTCAATCCGATCCCTTTCAGACTATGCTCCTTTTCCAAGAAAGGATTTTGAGGTTGGCGGGCCTAAGCAAATGCGATTATCCAGCTCCAACGGTCGAATTTTCTCTTTCCTTGCCCTCTCAATCCCTTGGCGGATCTTCTCGATCTTTCAGACGCACGTCCGAATCGGCCACTTTGTCTCGAGCGCCGCTCTCTTTGAGTATGTTATTATTCCCCTTTACTTGAATGCGAGGTGCATTAGACCTACTCACTTAGCTTTCTGAACGTATTGCACTTCCTCTGCAGATCAATTCTGATTTAACCGGATTTCGTCGGGTTAATTATATCAGTGAATAGGTGATATTGGGGATTCTCAATATATATGATTTAAAGGGCTCTGTTACTTTATTCCGGATGGATCAATCTCAAGGAAGAACAATTAGATGGAACAATCAGTAATAAAGACAAACCGTGACTATAATAGTACAGCAGAAGCTTTTCTATTCAATAATCTTAGATTATTTAGTTTACAGGCGTAAGCTGTGTATGTAAAGCTTGAATAATACAATCATAAACTAGGTATTTATATCTCATTAAACCTAGTTTTACAAGGAAACATAATCCTAATAGGACTCGGCCCAGTTGTCCTTCTTGAGTCCGGATTCTTGTCTGCTTGTTGAGGAGAGTCGTATTCTACCGGATCGATAGATGATCCCGAACTGGCCTGTCTGGTCGAACCGATCTTATATAGCTTAGTCGATCCGAACATTATAAGGGGTGCGAAATAGCCCCCATCAGTACTCCCTCACTTCTTCGAGCGTATATGTAGTAAAAGCTCGTAGAAGTAGATGATTTCGTACGACTGTTATTTTCTATGAGTTGTGCCTCGTTAAAAACCTTACTTAAGAAAAAAAACCGTATGGGAAAAAATCCTAAGTAAGGAAAAGAGTGCTACGCGTCATAGATAGTCATTTTTCTCTCCCCAATTATGAACCGCTACGCGTCCCTTCGGGGAGGCCCTTCGTCTTTTACTGTTTTGGCGGGAACGTGATTAGTTGTGAGGAGTTCGAAACGTCTTTTCTCTTCTCACTATAAATAGGTGACTATTAAGTTCGTCATTTTTACTTTATACTTCCTTTATCCTCGCAGCCATTTTCTTGCTCTGTCGTTTATCATTTAAAATTTTGCTTTTATCGACTTATACCCTCCGAGGATCCTAAAAGATGGCTTCTATAAGAAAATCTTCTTCCTCCTAAAAGGAGAGCGTCGCTCCTATTATCGAGGAGGCGTTACATTCCAATCCTTTGAGCGAGCAAATTAGAGTTTCAGAATTCGTTATTCCCTCTGAAGACACCTTTAAGGTACAAATTCTTTCCGATATGGACATCGCTGCCCGAGCTAAGAAAGGCAAAGGAACAGCTCCTCAAATTTCTGAACCAATTGAGGATCTTGCTTGTGCTTATACTATGGATAATTTCTCCGAGGTCGTAGGCAATTATGCCAAGTATTTTCCGGAAGGTTCTGAGATACTTCTCCCTTCTCCTTCTGATAGGGTTACTTCACCGCCGGAGGGATGTCGAGCCTTTTACACAGCCCATTTTAATAGCGGTTTGCGTCTTCCGTTGTCTGCCCTCTTTCTCGATATTTTAAAAATATTCAGTGTGTCCTTGACACAGTTAGTCCCTAATTCCGTGGCCTTCGTGGTTTGTTTTTCTGTCTTAATGATAGCGAAAGGGTTCCAACCCTCCTTTCGTAACTTTACACAATTGTTTCGGTTTAACATTTCCAGTTCCTCCAATCGCGGATATTTTTTCGCTAGTCAGAAGCCTAGTCGAGCGATCTTTGACTCCCCAGTTTCTAGCAATCCCTCTTGGAAATCTCATTTTTTCTTTGTTCGGCCCCCATCTCATCTTCGTTTGGCTGATGGTTCGACTACGCCCTTCTCGTGGGATCATGACTCCAAATGGATTTACGGAGGTCTCCTGCCGACTGGTGAACTTATTCCTGGTGATCCTCAGTTTATTGGTGAAATCCATGCTATGCGTGCCAACAAATGTCAGAGTGCTCTTCTGATTGGAGAAGTTTTCCTTCGTAAAGCGGGATTGAGTGCTCATGTTTTTCCAATCACTTCATCACCTGAATCACTTGGTAAGCATTTATTTCAGCTTATTGTTGTGATGATCCCTTTTCTACAGAAGGTCTGACTTTAATCTTGATTCTTTTTCAGCTCATATGGTAGAAAATTCCCGACATTCTTCAAAGGGAAAAATGGTGTTGTCTAAATCCTCCAAAACCATAGAGAACGTTCCTATCGAGCAGAGAGCGTCTCGGAAGAGAAAATTGGAGTTTAGTCATGATTCCGAGGAAAATGGAGAGGAATCTCCAGATTCTTCTCAAGAATCCCCTATTCATCAGGGGACAGGATCCGGTTATCCCTACATCCAGCTTAGAAGATCTTTGGGTATACGTGGATGTCGTAGCTGGTCGATGCCTAATAATAATCCGGTGGAGAGAAAGAAGAGCTACTATGGTCGTTCTGGTAACGATCTTTCTTTACTCGGCGACAATCATCCAAAATCTACTTTGGTTGAAATGATCGAAGATCACTTAGAGGGAAAGAGAGCCGCTGGCTACCCCGAGAATGATTCTTTAGTCCACGACGAGAGCGAAAATGCAGTGGATAAGGCAACTCGTGTTCTTTTGTCCGGCGTTTTTACTCGCGATATGAATAAGCTTCTTCGGAAGGATCCTTTGGAGAAGTTTCAGCGAGCTTCCCTTTATGCTGAAAAGGTGATCTCTTTTTAAGTTTCCTTTATAGGATATTTTCCTTCGAAGATCATTTTAGTTTGCTAATTCATTTCTTTTTTGACCCCTTTTCTTTTTTTTTAGACTAAGACTTGTTTAGCATCATATGCCTATGAAACTGCTCTCTGGAAACAACAATGTGAGTTTCTGGACAAGAAATATAAAGCTTTATTTCATAAGACTTCTAGTTCAGAGGTTGGTCCTTCAACAAGTTCTTCTCTTCCGGTCATAGAGACTCGGGCTACGGGGACTGATGATCAGGAGATTATAGACAGGGTTCTGGAGACTTCTCGTGTTCAGGAACAAGCCAATATATTTGCTAAAAAGTTAGAAGAATTCCAATTTCAGAGTACTACTCGAATTAGCGAGTGGAATCTCAAGTAGCAAGTCTTCAGGCTTCCTTAGAGGAGTATGAGAGGGACATTCCTCTTAGTGGACTCAGGGATCGTTATGGCCGGAATCCTGACGAGAAGGTGGTTCGTGAATTCCTCAGCTCTCCTGTTCATACGGCGTTGGTATATCACATGGTCGGTCCGCTCCTAGAAAGTACGTTCAAGAAGGCGGTTCATCAGTTGGTCGCTTTTGAAATGATAGATGATCGTCGAAAGGAATAATTTAAAATGGCGCACTTTCGATTGAACCGTTATGGCGAAGTATATTCTACTTCCGAGCTTCCGGACGTCGTTTATCAAAAATTTCCTTCGGCTCACCTCGTCAAAGAGTTTGAAAATCCATTGCCGATTCCTCCTTCCGATATTAATGACGAGGTCGATGACAGCTTTATCGATCCAGAGGAAGAGGATATTGAGCCAGCAAAAGAAGAAGACGTCGCTAGCGAACAGAAGATTTCGGATGGCGAGCAAGCTGCTTGATATATTGATTTGTGAAATAACCTTTGTAATTATTTACCGTAAGTCTAAATGTAATATTAATCTTTTATCCCTTTGTAAGATAAACGTTTCATATTCTGATAGTCACGTCCTTTCGTCTTCACTGTAATAATTCAGACAAGTCATTAACTTCGCCGTAATCATTATGCGTGTGTCTTTTCAAATTCTAGTGTTTATTCCAAGGCTAGTTTCTGTATTTCGCGGCCTTTCTTTGGGTCTATCGCGTCTTTTCGTATAGTATAAATGTAAAAGGTAAAAACTTTTCTCGCTATTTACCGCTTTGCTCTTCTCTTAACAGAATACTCTTTCATTAGCAGGTCGATAAGCTTTTCCGATATTTTAATTTTACTTCTTGAATTCCGATCATGAGTAATCTTTTCGATAATACATCGAAGCGTCCTTCCCGTGAGAATGCTAGAAATTTCAGATTGAAAAGTCTCGAACAGAAGGGCCCTCGATGGAACCTCCTCGTTCGTCCTCTGATAGTAGGTCGGCGATCGATACTCTTGTCGTCCCTTCTGAACCTTTTTCTGTAGTTAGTTCATCTTTTGCACAACCAAATTTTTCTTCTTCTGGTGAAGTCGAAAGTAGGCCTTCCCTCGGTCGGGTGGCTTTTGGTGATATGTCCAACGTGGAGCAGACTTTTAATATACCTGTTTCTTCAGGTGTTTCTTCTTTTGAGCATGGTTTTCATGGAGAGGTTCCTAATAACTCCGTCCTTCCACTATCTCTACCGCCCAGCTTGTCAGCGGACACCAAAAGGGAGATGCCACGGGGGCAGTTGGTGGAGATTCTTTTTTGGATCCGTCCATGACACAATCTGTGTCCCATGATTTTTCTGATTTTTTATTTAATGATACAACTGTTGTTACTACTTCCTTCGAATCCGGCGGGCCTTGTGGAGGTCGAAGTGGGTCAAGGTCCGGTCGTCGGACCGTTATTTCTGCTTCGGGTAAGGAAACCTCGGTTAGTCCCAACGAGAGGGAATCCCTCCGTCCGTTAGATGACCGTTGCATCCTTGAGCAGGTTAAGGATATTATGCAGTCGGCGACTCCCCGCCCTGACAGTGTTCCTCTTGTTAGTGAACTGTCTGGCTCTATTGAGCCCGACGCTTTGTCCTGGGACCTAGGCATGAGCACTATTTTGCCTGGTGAGTTGAGGAAGCTTGATGGTACTTCCAATGTTCGCCTTGTTCAGTCGCTGGTGAAGTTATGCGAGCAGGTAGACATATCATCGATTATTTTTTCCGCTTTTATTTTGATTGCCTTGTTGTGTAGGGGCTTTCCTTATTCTTTTCTTTTCTAGGCCAAATATTTTGCACTCCAGCTGGGTGTGCAAAATGACGATCTGTGGATAGGTAAAGATGCCTATCAACGTCGTTTGGAGTCGGAGTCTGATCTTACGCGATTTCGTTAGGTCGATATGGGTTGTGTATAATGCCGTGCTAATGTATGTAAATGGAGATAAAAGATCAATAGTATTATAATCAGAATGATCGAGTACAGATTACAAGGATTAAGAGTCCTATCCGAGCATTATTGGATGCCGTACAAGCTAGAGGGTGAAATACATATAAGGAAGCTTATACTACACTTCCTAAGCAATTCCGAGCTGTAGCCTCGGAGAAAGAGCACCTGGGAAGTTGTGTCGTCGTCATAAATGCTTGGGGTATTTATAGCTGAGACCTGGAACCAGGTGAACCACCCACAGGTGTGTATTACTCAGCCCACGGGCCTGGGCCTGAGGTCGGCCCAACAGTGATTTTGGACACTAAGCTTCCATAATAGAGTCAGCGTAGAATTTCTGTGCTTTGAGCTCGAATTTATGCTCATGAGATCGAGAATGATGAATTTCGACCTCACTAGGCTGTAGTAATCTTCGAGTCCGAGTTAGCCCTCATCAATACTCCCCCACTTCTCGAGCGTAAAGAGGAGCTTAAGCTCGAAGAAGTATAAATTGAATGCTGGAGTGATGTTGGTCCCAAGTGGTCAGATGAGGTCTAGAGGGGGGGGGGGGTGAATAGACCTCATCACTTTAAAAAATTTCTTAAACTTTTCTTCTATAAGTAGAGTTCACTCATCAGCAAAATAAGATGACTGAGCTGATTTTGCACTCAGCTTATCAGCAGAGTAAGCTGATCTTATTCGTGAGACTACTATGCTGATTTAGCACTTAGCTTATTCAGTAAAGTAGACTACTATGCTGATTTTGCTTCATCAAACTTATATAATCAGAGTTTCAAACAATGATGCAGCGGATAATGTTTATGTGTTTTTCAAACAATGTTTTCAACTCAATTAAACTTTTAAAGCACAAAGAAAGTTTTACCCCAAGTTGGAAATTCCTCAATTTAAAAGACTCTTCTTTTAAAGCATTTACTTAGCTTATGAAATATGCAATGCAAGACAATTAAAGTAAAAAACACAAGGAATTTTTATAGTGGTTATACAGGAACAAATCCTCTTAATCCACTCTTCCAAGTCACTTAGATCTTGGGTTATACTATAAACACAAAGTTTACAATATTTCTCCACTTACACCAAAACAACAAATGAGAAGGCTGTAAGCTCACAATAGGAAATCACTAAGAAGACCTATCCTCCGAAGTAATATCACTCACAAAGATGGATATCTACTTCTCACAACACTCAGTTGAATATCACTCAGATATACAAGGGTTTAATCATGTTCTTCAACAATCAGCTTCGTCATAAGATGACTAAGCTTATGATAAGATGACTCAACTGATGGATTCTTGCTCTAAAGATTTGATCTTGAAAGTGTGCAAGTCTCTTTTGAATCTTCAGTTTACCATCTATTTATACTCCTGGATTTGTAATTTTGCCCGTTGAAGGTTGACAAAATTGCATTTAAGTCCTTGAGCAACGGTCATAATTTGAATGGTAACTTTTGCAGACTGTCGCACTGTTCACTGTACACTCTGCTGTACTTTTTGTCAGCAGCATTTAATGCACTTAGCTTGTTACCGTTGGAGAGCTTACTGACCGATTTTACTTAGCTGATGGGATCCACTCCGCTGATGATCACTAGTCTGATGCACTAGTCTGATGCACTAGTCTGATGCACTAGTCTGATCACTAGTCTTATGCACTAGTCTGATGCACTAGTCTGATCACTAGTCTGATCACTAGTCTTATGCACTAGTCTGATGCACTAGTCTGATGCACTAGTCTGATCACTAGTCTTATGCACTAGTCTGATGCACTAGTCTGATCACTAGTCATCTCATGATCAGTCATCTGATGATCACCCATCTCATTTCCACCAAGCTGATTTTCAATCTTTCACTAATCTGATTTTCACTCTTATCATAAGATTGAATCTTCATTTCTTGAATACTTCTGTTCTTGAATGATTCTCTTTTAAACCAAGTATCCAATCTTCAAAGGCTTACTAAGCTTCCGTAACTTAGTTGATGACACCTTTTTGTTATCATCAAAACCTTTTAACTAACTTAATTAACTCAACTGATAAGATCACTTAGCTGTTCTTGAGTTAATAAATTCTTCCAACAATTTCCCCCTTTTTGATGATGACAAAACCTTCAACTAAGAACGTCTTCCAAGTCTTCAGTTTAGTCTTCATACTCTAGGATTAAAATCATTAGATCCAATGCAACATTTGAGAGTTCTTAGTTGCATCTCACTTTTCCCCCTTTTTGTCATCAACACCAAAACATAGTATGCTGAAGACAGGTAGGTGAATACTTAGCTGTTCGGGGTAGTTGGCTGTTAATTAATTCTTCTTTATATGTAAGCCAGCAGTTTGTAGTCTTCTTTGCTGTTTAGCACTCCAGTTAGAAAAACTGTTCCCCCTGACTTCAAGAATATGATACCACTTGTTGGTTACTTCCTTCACCCTTTTTGAAGTGTACTCTTGAATGTCACTTGGTTGTTGAGTTTCAGTCGGCTGATGAGAAGCAGTCTTCTGATAACTTCATTTGACTTATCGAAAACGTCATCTCTAATTAGGAGTACCGCTCGTCGTACACGTTCCCCCTGAGTTCAAGAATCTGTGGTCAAGTAGTCTTATGAGAGTTAGTCTCGAAAGATACTTAGCCGTTGAATTCCAGTAAGCTATTGAGATGATTTTTTTTTTTTTTGATATGTTCCCCCTCAACTCATGAATCCAAATTCAACAAATCCATTTTCAACTCTTGAGAGCTGAAAGATTATTGTCACATGATTGACTATACCACTTGTTAGATACAAACGTTGATTCACTTGATAAACTTCAATTTTCCAACAATCTTGCTTTCCTTGTTATTTCCAAACAATGCGGCTACCACTTGTTGGTTGATATCACATGTTGATACAGTACTGGATACCAATTGTTGATATTCTCCCACTCGATGGTAAAACCACTTGTTGAACTTGTTGAAATCAGCAAGGGCAGTCAACTCAACCTTTGTCATCACACATGCGTTTTCCTACAAAACAGATTACTGTTTTTGGTACCCCTTATATTGGGTCCTGCATGGTTAGTATAACCTTTAACATGTGATGATTTTGTGACTCAGTTTTATCATGAATTTCAGTAAATTTAGCATGGTAATAATTTTCATGATGAAAACAGTGCTCATAAGCAAGGTAAGATGCATGAAGTAAGTGATAAGCCGAGTTAACTGATAACTCTCCTATAGATTGAGCAGACTTAACATTTTTAATTTCACTCCTATCAGCAGCATCTTTCAGCTTACTAAGCTGATGAGTTTTACTAGTCTGTTTAGTCTTAGGTTGCTTACTAGGCTTCTTAACCTTTTGAGCTTCAGTAGGCTTCTTCTCTTTAGCCTCTGATTTCTTTATAGAGAATGATGCAATTATTTCTTTCAAGTTCATTTATATTTTCTATACGAATTGCACACTCAGCTTTTAGAGTTTCATTCTCATGCCCAAGCTTTTTGAAGTCAGCTGATTCTTAAGGTTTTTCAACCTGAAGTTTCAGTGATCTGTTTTGCTCTTTTAGCAGAGTCATCTCTTCCTTAAGTTTGGCAAATACACCAACAATATTTGAATTTGAAATTAATATTTGTTCAAACGATTCAAATAATGCAAGTTCATTAATTTGTAGAAGTTACCTCAGTTTCAGAATCATCAGATTCCTTGGCCATTAAGCATAGAGTTTCAGGTACTTCTTCAAACTCTTTATCAGACGACTGACGGTCTGAATAAGATGTGCAGGAGTTTATTAGCTTTGCTGCATCAGCTAACTTTGATTTGCTCTTACTAAGCTTACGCTCCTTTTTGGCACACTTTTCCTTTTCAGCAAACTTTTCAGATGATGAGTGAGAATGATCTTTGATCAAGAGTTCATACTCCTCTTCATTGTGGTCTCTAAGTTTTGCTTTGGAGGAATCCCTGTTTTCCTGAAAATGATTAGAAGAAGATGAAGTAGCATTTTATATTTTAATTTCATTTTCTTCTTGTAGAACTTCTCAAAATCATTCAGCAGCAGGGTAACGTCGTCAGCAGTGTAGACTTTTTCTGAATTCAGCAGAGTCTTCTGTTTTGACTTGTCTGCTGATTTTATTGACTTGTCTGACGCCATGAGAGCAGCAGTAGGGTCTGAACTTGTTGACACTTCTAATCCCATTCTTGGCATTTGATACTCATATGCTTTGAGGGATGAGAACAGTTCGGAAAGGGAAATCTTCCCTAAATCCCTTGATTCTTCCATGGCTATCACCTTCATGTTGAATTTAGGTGGCAAGGCCTTGAGAACCTTTGCGGTGATCTCCTTGTTCGAAAATTCTTTACCAAACCTTAGAACTTCATTCAGAGCTTTGGTAAATCTGGTATCCATCTGATCAATCGTTTCACCAGACTTCATCTTTAAATTTTCAAACTCCTCAAGAGCCACACTGAGCTTGTGTTCTTTGATAGCGTCGTTTCCTTCGCTTAGCTCGCAGACTTTATTCCACATCTCTTTGGCGGTTTTGAAATGCTTGATCTTCTGGAATCTTTCTTCGTCTACAGCTTTGAACATAATGAGCTTAGCCTTTTTATCAAGATTTACTAACTTGACTTCTTTGGGAGTCAGCTCATCCAGCTCTTTGTCAACTATCTGATCTGGTTGGCCAGCAACCTTCACAATCTTTTGAAATCTGAATGGTCCTTTTGTAAAACAAGTAAGCATGTTGTCGTCATAAGCGGCAAGAAGGATTTCCATTCTTATTTTCCAGCTTTCGAAGTCCATAAGGCCAATGTGAGGAACATGGCTTATGACATCCATTTTTTTTTTTTTTAAAAAAGTTTTTGATTTTCAAAATATGCTCTTTTGAAAAGTTTTGAAAACTTTTGAAAAACACTCGGATCAAGCTCGTTGATCAGGCAACTGATTCTAATGAACCACCTGCTCTGATACCACTTGTTGGTCCCAAGTGGTCAGATGAGGTCTAGAGGGGGGGGGGTGAATAGACCTCTGAAAATTTTTGAACTTAAAAACTTTTCAGTCTTCTGTCAGCAGACTAAGCTGATGAAGAACAGTAAGCAGACTAGTCTGATCGTGAACAAATCTTGAACAGACGACTGACCACTCTTCTTACAGTAACTTAGCTGTTTTTCAGCAAAACAGTTTTTCAAAGAGTTTACTTGCAGCGGATTGTTTCAAAGTGTTTTTCACAAGTAGACTTAGTTCTTGAAAGATTTTATCCCCAGTTTTTACAAACTCCTTTTGTTTTAAAATCTTTTCAAATAATTCAAAGTGTTTAAATATGCAAACTTTAAATATGCAAGAAAACTTTAAATGCAAGATAACACAAAGAATTTTTATAGTGGTTATATGGATAAAAATCCTTTAGTCCACTCTTCCAGATCACACAGATTCTGGGTTATACTATAATCACTTAGATTACAATATTTCTCCACTTACACCTAAACAACTAATGAGAAGGCTGTAAGCTCACAATAGAAAATCACTTAGAAATTCTACTCTCTGAAGTTTGATCACTCACAAAGATGGATCACTACTCCGCACAACACTCAGCTAAATACAAGATCACTCAGATCGTATTTTTCTATTTTCTTCAACTGGGTTTCTGTCAACAGATGACTTCCACCAGACGAGTGAGCTGTTCGAGCTTTTGAGACTTAGAAAAATTCTGCTACAAAATCAAAATCTCTGATTGTTGTTGTGTGTCTCTCTCTTCGAACTTTGCTCTATTTATACTTGGATTTGAATTTATGACCGTTGAAGGAAATCACATCTTCAAATCCATTCTTCAGCTCTTTTTGAAACGGCTCCCTGCAGCAATTCGTACAGTGTACAGTACCTTTCTGTCCATCGCATTTAATGCTGCATTTAATGCACTCTGCTGATCCGAGAATATCTTCAATCATTTGCCATTACTATCCTTCTCTTACAGCATTTATTACGCCAGGTGCATTTATTACCGTTGGACTAATCTCTTGATCTCTTCCACTCTGCTGATCAAAACGACTCTGCTGATAGATACTCTGCTGATCAAATACTGAACTCATCTGATTTGACTCGGCTGATGATCTACCCTTCTGTTCGCTGTTTCAGCAAGAGATCACTAGTCTTCTGAGCTTCGAACTTTGAACTCTTCTGATGTCTTCTTTTACTTGTTCAAAATTCTTCTAAGGGAACTAAGCTTTCCATACTTAGCTGATTATGATGTTTTGAAAATCATCAAAACCTTCCCTTAATTTCTGACTTCTTTGCACTTCATCTTCATCTTCATCCAACAATTTGATACCACTTGTTGGTCCCAAGTGGTCAGATGAGGTCTAGAGGGGGGGGGGGGGTGAATAGACCTCATCACTTTAAAAAATTTCTTAAACTTTTCTTCTATAAGTAGAGTTCACTCATCAGCAAAATAAGATGACTGAGCTGATTTTGCACTCAGCTTATCAGCAGAGTAAGCTGATCTTATTCGTGAGACTACTATGCTGATTTAGCACTTAGCTTATTCAGTAAAGTAGACTACTATGCTGATTTTGCTTCATCAAACTTATATAATCAGAGTTTCAAACAATGATGCAGCGGATAATGTTTATGTGTTTTTCAAACAATGTTTTCAACTCAATTAAACTTTTAAAGCACAAAGAAAGTTTTACCCCAAGTTGGAAATTCCTCAATTTAAAAGACTCTTCTTTTAAAGCATTTACTTAGCTTATGAAATATGCAATGCAAGACAATTAAAGTAAATAACACAAGGAATTTTTATAGTGGTTATACAGGAACAAATCCTCTTAATCCACTCTTCCAAGTCACTTAGATCTTGGGTTATACTATAAACACAAAGTTTACAATATTTCTCCACTTACACCAAAACAACAAATGAGAAGGCTGTAAGCTCACAATAGGAAATCACTAAGAAGACCTATCCTCCGAAGTAATATCACTCACAAAGATGGATATCTACTTCTCACAACACTCAGTTGAATATCACTCAGATATACAAGGGTTTAATCATGTTCTTCAACAATCAGCTTCGTCATAAGATGACTAAGCTTATGATAAGATGACTCAACTGATGGATTCTTGCTCTAAAGATTTGATCTTGAAAGTGTGCAAGTCTCTTTTGAATCTTCAGTTTACCATCTATTTATACTCCTGGATTTGTAATTTTGCCCGTTGAAGGTTGACAAAATTGCATTTAAGTCCTTGAGCAACGGTCATAATTTGAATGGTAACTTTTGCAGACTGTCGCACTGTTCACTGTACACTCTGCTGTACTTTTTGTCAGCAGCATTTAATGCACTTAGCTTGTTACCGTTGGAGAGCTTACTGACCGATTTTACTTAGCTGATGGGATCCACTCCGCTGATGATCACTAGTCTGATGCACTAGTCTGATGCACTAGTCTGATCACTAGTCTTATGCACTAGTCTGATGCACTAGTCTGATCACTAGTCTTATGCACTAGTCTGATGCACTAGTCTGATCACTAGTCATCTCATGATCAGTCATCTGATGATCACCCATCTCATTTCCACCAAGCTGATTTTCAATCTTTCACTAATCTGATTTTCACTCTTATCATAAGATTGAATCTTCATTTCTTGAATACTTCTGTTCTTGAATGATTCTCTTTTAAACCAAGTATCCAATCTTCAAAGGCTTACTAAGCTTCCGTAACTTAGTTGATGACACCTTTTTGTTATCATCAAAACCTTTTAACTAACTTAATTAACTCAACTGATAAGATCACTTAGCTGTTCTTGAGTTAATAAATTCTTCCAACAATTTCCCCCTTTTTGATGATGACAAAACCTTCAACTAAGAACGTCTTCCAAGTCTTCAGTTTAGTCTTCATACTCTAGGATTAAAATCATTAGATCCAATGCAACATTTGAGAGTTCTTAGTTGCATCTCACTTTTCCCCCTTTTTGTCATCAACACCAAAACATAGTATGCTGAAGACAGGTAGGTGAATACTTAGCTGTTCGGGGTAGTTGGCTGTTAATTAATTCTTCTTTATATGTAAGCCAGCAGTTTGTAGTCTTCTTTGCTGTTTATCACTCCAGTTAGAAAAACTGTTCCCCCTGACTTCAAGAATATGATACCACTTGTTGGTTACTTCCTTCACCCTTTTTGAAGTGTACTCTTGAATGTCACTTGGTTGTTGAGTTTCAGTCGGCTGATGAGAAGCAGTCTTCTGATAACTTCATTTGACTTATCGAAAACGTCATCTCTAATTAGGAGTACCGCTCGTCGTACACGTTCCCCCTGAGTTCAAGAATCTGTGGTCAAGTAGTCTTATGAGAGTTAGTCTCGAAAGATACTTAGCCGTTGAATTCCAGTAAGCTATTGAGATGATTTTTTTTTTGATATGTTCCCCCTCAACTCATGAATCCAAATTCAACAAATCCATTTTCAACTCTTGAGAGCTGAAAGATTATTGTCACATGATTGACTATACCACTTGTTAGATACAAACGTTGATTCACTTGATAAACTTCAATTTTCCAACAATCTTGCTTTCCTTGTTATTTCCAAACAATGCGGCTACCACTTGTTGGTTGATATCACATGTTGATACAGTACTGGATACCAATTGTTGATATTCTCCCACTCGATGGTAAAACCACTTGTTGAACTTGTTGAAATCAGCAAGGGCAATCAACTCAACCTTTGTCATCACACATGCGTTTTCCTACAAAACAGATTACTGTTTTTGGTACCCCTTATATTGGGTCCTGCATGGTTAGTATAACCTTTAACATGTGATGATTTTGTGACTCAGTTTTATCATGAATTTCAGTAAATTTAGCATGGTAATAATTTTCATGATGAAAACAGTGCTCATAAGCAAGGTAAGATGCATGAAGTAAGTGATAAGCTGAGTTAACTGATAACTCTCCTATAGATTGAGCAGACTTAACATTTTTAATTTCACTCCTATCAGCAGCATCTTTCAGCTTACTAAGCTGATGAGTTTTACTAGTCTGTTTAGTCTTAGGTTGCTTACTAGGCTTCTTAACCTTTTGAGCTTCAGTAGGCTTCTTCTCTTTAGCCTCTGATTTCTTTATAGAGAATGATGCAATTATTTCTTTCAAGTTCATTTATATTTTCTATACGAATTGCACACTCAGCTTTTAGAGTTTCATTCTCATGCCCAAGCTTTTTGAAGTCAGCTGATTCTTAAGGTTTTTCAACCTGAAGTTTCAGTGATCTGTTTTGCTCTTTTAGCAGAGTCATCTCTTCCTTAAGTTTGGCAAATACACCAACAATATTTGAATTTGAAATTAATATTTGTTCAAACGATTCAAATAATGCAAGTTCATTAATTTGTAGAAGTTACCTCAGTTTCAGAATCATCAGATTCCTTGGCCATTAAGCATAGAGTTTCAGGTACTTCTTCAAACTCTTTATCAGACGACTGACGGTCTGAATAAGATGTGCAGGAGTTTATTAGCTTTGCTGCATCAGCTAACTTTGATTTGCTCTTACTAAGCTTACGCTCCTTTTTGGCACACTTTTCCTTTTCAGCAAACTTTTCAGATGATGAGTGAGAATGATCTTTGATCAAGAGTTCATACTCCTCTTCATTGTGGTCTGATTACAATATTTCTCCACTTACACCTAAACAACTAATGAGAAGGCTGTAAGCTCACAATAGAAAATCACTTAGAAATTCTACTCTCTGAAGTTTGATCACTCACAAAGATGGATCACAACTCCGCACAACACTCAGCTAAATACAAGATCACTCAGATCGTATTTTTCTATTTTCTTCAACTGGGTTTCTGTCAACAGATGACTTCCACCAGACGAGTGAGCTGTTCGAGCTTTTGAGACTTAGAAAAATTCTGCTTCAAAATCAAAATCTCTGATTGTTGTTGTGTGTCTCTCTCTTCGAACTTTGCTCTATTTATACTTGGATTTGAATTTATGACCGTTGAAGGAAATCACATCTTCAAATCCATTCTTCAGCTCTTTTTGAAACGGCTCCCTGCAGCAATTCGTACAGTGTACAGTACCTTTCTGTCCATCGCATTTAATGCTGCATTTAATGCACGCTGCTGATCCGAGAATATCTTCAATCATTTGCCATTACTATCCTTCTCTTACAGCATTTATTACGCCAGGTGCATTTATTACCGTTGGACTAATCTCTTGATCTCTTCCACTCTGCTGATCAAAACGACTCTGCTGATAGATACTCTGCTGATCAAATACTGAACTCATCTGATTTGACTCGGCTGATGATCTACCCTTCTGTTCGCTGTTTCAGCAAGAGATCACTAGTCTTCTGAGCTTCGAACTTTGAACTCTTCTGATGTCTTCTTTTACTTTTTCAAAATTCTTCTAAGGGAACTAAGCTTTCCATACTTAGCTGATTATGATGTTTTGAAAATCATCAAAACCTTCCCTTAATTTCTGACTTCTTTGCACTTCATCTTCATCTTCATCCAACAATTTCCCCCTTTTTGATGATGACAAAACTTCAGCTAAGTACCTGTACCTAAACTAAAGTTTTGATCCTCAAAAATTTCTGAGATAGAAATAATCTGTTGGAGTCAAACTTGTAATTTTATAGATATTGAAATGATTACATTTTACAAGTTTTGAAAAGTAAAAGATGAAAAGTAAAAGATTACAAGGTTTTTAAAGTAAAGAAATCTAGTCTAAACTAGTCTTCTTCTTTCTTTTCTTCTTCAGCTTCCTTGTCTTCTTACTAAGCTGATGAAGAACAGTAAGCAGACTAGTCTGATCGTGAACAAATCTTGAACAGACGACTGACCACTCTTCTTACAGTAACTTAGCTGTTTTTCAGCAAAACAGTTTTTCAAAGAGTTTACTTGCAGCGGATTGTTTCAAAGTGTTTTTCACAAGTAGACTTAGTTCTTGAAAGATTTTATCCCCAGTTTTTACAAACTCCTTTTGTTTTAAAATCTTTTCAAATAATTCAAAGTGTTTAAATATGCAAACTTTAAATATGCAAGAAAACTTTAAATGCAAGATAACACAAAGAATTTTTATAGTGGTTATATGGATAAAAATCCTTTAGTCCACTCTTCCAGATCACACAGATTCTGGGTTATACTATAATCACTTAGATTACAATATTTCTCCACTTACACCTAAACAACTAATGAGAAGGCTGTAAGCTCACAATAGGAAATCACTAAGAAGACCTATCCTCCGAAGTAATATCACTCACAAAGATGGATATCTACTTCTCACAACACTCAGTTGAATATCACTCAGATATACAAGGGTTTAATCATGTTCTTCAACAATCAGCTTCGTCATAAGATGACTAAGCTTATGATAAGATGACTCAACTGATGGATTCTTGCTCTAAAGATTTGATCTTGAAAGTGTGCAAGTCTCTTTTGAATCTTCAGTTTACCATCTATTTATACTCCTGGATTTGTAATTTTGCCCGTTGAAGGTTGACAAAATTGCATTTAAGTCCTTGAGCAACGGTCATAATTTGAATGGTAACTTTTGCAGACTGTCGCACTGTTCACTATACACTCTGCTGTACTTTTTGTCAGCAGCATTTAATGCACTTAGCTTGTTACCGTTGGAGAGCTTACTGACCGATTTTACTTAGCTGATGGGATCCACTCCGCTGATGATCACTAGTCTGATGCACTAGTCTGATGCACTAGTCTGATGCACTAGTCTGATCACTAGTCTTATGCACTAGTCTGATGCACTAGTCTGATCACTAGTCTGATCACTAGTCTGATCACTAGTCTTATGCACTAGTCTGATGCACTAGTCTGATCACTAGTCTTCTGAGCTTCGAACTTTGAACTCTTCTGATGTCTTCTTTTACTTGTTCAAAATTCTTCTAAGGGAACTAAGCTTTCCATACTTAGCTGATTATGATGTTTTGAAAATCATCAAAACCTTCCCTTAATTTCTGACTTCTTTGCACTTCATCTTCATCTTCATCCAACAATTTCCCCCTTTTTGATGATGACAAAACTTCAGCTAAGTACCTGTACCTAAACTAAAGTTTTGATCCTCAAAAATTTCTGAGATAGAAATAATCTGTTGGAGTCAAACTTGTAATTTTATAGATATTGAAATGATTACATTTTACAAGTTTTGAAAAGTAAAAGATGCAAAGTAAAAGATTACAAGGTTTTTAAAGTAAAGAAATCTAGTCTAAACTAGTCTTCTTCTTTCTTTTCTTCTTCAGCTTCCTTGTCTTCTTTTTCTGATTCATCAGCAGGTTTGGAAGTTCCAACTTCCAATTTCTGCTTCAACAGCTCTAGCTTCTTCTTTTTAGTATCAGGATCAAGCTGTTCTTCAGCTGAGTCCTTAGCAGCAGCTATCTCCTTATCAGATTTAGCTTTTGCTTCAGCTTCAGTTTCTTCAGCTATCTCCTTGTCATCTTCTTCTTTTTCTGTGATCTTTTCATCTACTAATCTGCTTGTGCCTTCATTTGCTGCTTCATTTCTATCATTATCATCAGCAGACTCTTCTAAGACTTCTGTTCCTTCAGCATCATCTTCAGCTTCCAATACAACAGAAGTTCCAACTCTTTTCTGCCCAAATATCCTCTCTTCCCCCTTTTTGTCATCATCAGTAGGGTCGATTTGATAGTTTGGTAAGATTGGAGTAATTAGAAGTGAATCACAGAGAAGCTTGATGTTCTCTTCCATAGCATTGATCTGAATCTGTTGTTTAAGTTGATTGGCCTTAACAGTTTTGACTTCCTTGAGCAAGTCTTCTCCTTGATCACCCAATTGAATTTGAGATCCCAAAATCCAATTTGATGAAGCAGTGAATTCTTTCATCATGTTACCCATGACTTCATCTTCTGCTTGGAGAGCCAATTCAACAGTTTGTTCAATCTGTTTCCAACCTTCAGTGGTGCTCTGAGTCCTTCTTCTAAGAATATCCATGTCCTGACAGATAGATTTAACATTATAAGCAGTGTCTTCTATCAGATCTGTTGGGACAGCAGCAGCTTTCTGAATTGGTTGTTTAACAGCAGCAATCACTTCTGCAGCTAATTCTTTCTTCATATCCTTCAGAGAATTGGTGATCATTTGCTGGATGGAGTCCAACAGATTTGGTTGAACACCATGAGAGGTTGAAGGCATATCTGAAGTAGCAGCAGGTGAATCTTCCATGAATTGCTCTGATGGTTGATTTGTCAAAGCAAGAGATTGATCTGCTGGTTCATCAGCAAGGCTTGGAGTGCTTTCCTTCTCCTTAGCTTGATCATCTCCTTCATCAGCAACTTCTTTTTCCTTTAACTGATCTGCTGGAATTTCTACTTCCTTCTTTGATTCATCAGCAGCATTGGACTTATCATCCTGCATTTTGTCTTGATCAGATGGGTCTGAAGTACCCTCAATTTGCTTTGGTTGATCAGAGGACTCTGCTCCTTCTTTATCAGCAGGTGATATAATCTTCTTGACAGTTTCAACTGTCCTCATCAATCCTTCATTGTCCACTGCAGACCTGTTAGAAATCCAAGTAAAGTTATCAAGAGGAATAAAAGTAGATGTTGGTTCCTCAGGCAACTCTTCATAAGGTTTCAGATTTGGTCCATAGACAATATGTTTGATGTTAGGAAGTGGGACCAGTTCACTTGGTTGTCCTCTTAGCTTCCTTGCTTTCTTTGACCAGAGCTCCATTGCTTGAGCAATAGCCAACTTTATGGATCTTTCCTTGAGGTCTTCTGAGTCATCAAAATCCTCAGGAACAGATGCAAAGATCTTCTTGGCTTCTTCTTTGACTATGTGACATATCCTCATCCTTAATCTATCCAGAAAGAATTCTGAATCAAGTGCTTGAATGAGTGAATTTGTCTCAAGCCACTTAAGTATCCAATCTTCTGTAGCCTTGAATTCTTTCCATTTGGCCATTTCAGCAGGACTTTTTGTCAATCTGAATTCTCTCCATCTGTTGTATTTAATCTTTTCAGAATTGAAGAGTGTCAGACGATTGATTCTTTCACTTTCAGCATCCAGTCTTTTGAGAAATTCTTCAAAAATTGTAGGATCTTCCCTGACAATTTCAAGAGATAATCTGATTTCTTCTCTTCTCTTCTCTTTTATCTTGGGTGCAGGCATAGCTGGGATTGGTTTATTTGGATCCCTTGGTTCACCAATAGCTATCCCACCAGAATGCTGATGTCCATGAGCATCCTTGATGCTTGCTTCAATAACAGCAGCCAACTCTGCTGCCTCAATAGCATCTCTCTGCTCTTGAGTCATTTTGCTGGCTTCTTCCTCCAGCCTTTTTAATTCTAGGCTTTTTAGCCTATCCTCTTCTGCTTTCTCTGCAGCAATCCTTTGCTTTTCAGCAACATCTAACTTCATCTTTTCTGCAACAGTTACATAAGTTGAAAATTTCCCAGGCCTTTGTCTGATTGGATTGGGACTTTCAACTGCTTGAAGAGGAACTGCAGCAACTGGAGTAGGATGCAACAAAGGTGCATCTCCTTCAAGTGTTGAACTAGTCTGCTGTACATTTTGAACTTCAGCAGATAGTGCAGCAGCTGAGTCTTCTGTTTGTACTCCAATTTCAGAGATAACTTTATCTTCAGTAGCAGCAGCTTTAGCAGCTTCAACAGCAGGTTCTTTAATTGTTAATGGCCTTTCTGCTTCTGTAGTTGTTTCTCTTACAATTGCAACAGGTTCTTCAGAGAAATTTACCTTTCTCCTTGCCTTGGACTTAGGAATTTTCTTGGCAGGAGGGTTTACAGGAGGTCCCCTTGCCTCACTCCTAGTCCTCAATCTTTTCAACCTTGTAATAGGAACTTCTTCATCAGACTCTGTCTTTTCAGATGAAGATCCTGTCTCCATGTTTTCAACTTCAGCTGTGAAGTCATCTATCACCTTTTCAGGGACTTCAAATTCAGGTTGTGCTGATCCAGCCACAACAGCAGACTGTGCTGTTGGCTCAGCAGATTTACTTGTCTGTCCATCCTTCTTGCTCTTCTTAGAAGGACCCTTCTTGGACTTTGCAGTGGCTTTTCTCTTCGGTTTATCTACTAATTGTCTGACTGGCTCGTAGAGTTTGAACTCTTTACTGCCATGAGTTTGCTTCCCACCACCCATAGGGCAATGTAGTGAGGCAAACAGATTACTCAGCAGAATAGCATGAGAATGCCTTTTATCGCTTAATAACTCATAAACATGAGCAGCCCAGTTTACCTTTAAACCGTAGTAAATGCACACCATTGTGCAGTATCTCCTTCTGGGTAATCCGTCCAGAGAGCTTGTGCTACAGTCCAAAATCTTAGCAATAATATCAGCAAACCTCTGATATTCACCTTTCAGCTGGGTCTTCATCAAAGTCCCAGTCATCTCTTCTCCATCCTTAGCACAAATGGCCCAAAACTCTTCTTCTTTTCCAGACGCAAGGTCTGTCACATCTCCTCCCTTGTTCGTCAGCTTATAAATTTCACTTAGAACAGCAGCAAATACAGCAATCTTCTTACCACCTATTTCAGCAGTCATAACAGTCTCATCATCATTGAATTCTCTGGTCATGTAGAAATGGTAAACATCCTCCAAGTAGACTCTATCTTCATGAGCCTCCAAAACAGGAACCAACGATGCTTCTTTGATCTTTTCCAGTAAAGAACGCATCAAATCAGTGCCAGAAAAGTGGAATTTGCTGTAGTTGAAGTATCTTCCCTCAATAACCTTGTCCATTTCGGAGATTAGTGAGTAGATTCTGCAAAAGAACAGTGAACTTTCGAAGCAGTAGGGTTTGAGAGTTAGAGAGTTTGAGAATATTTGAGTGCGTAAGACGACTGTACTGTTTCAGATCGGATTTTATAGGTTTCCTTTTGATTTGGTTTCCGTGATTTATCTGAACCGTTGATCTAATCTGACAGTTTTAAATCGTGTGGTTAGGAGAAGCGGATTTCAATTTTATTATTTTAATGTCAGATGGGCGGGAAACTCTATCGACACTAATCTGTTACTTATAAAAGCGCGTTTCTTATAATACGATTTATGACCATGCTTATATAAGGTATCAGATGAGTAGAGTTTAACTTATCTGACAGACGAGTGATCTGTTATCTGATATTACTAGAGAATGCCAATAGCTAGTAATCTTCCTCTGCTGTTTGTCAATCCAGCAAGATAAAATAATCTTCAGTCTTCAAGAATTAAGAACAGATCTTCAGATAATATAACTTTCACTAACTGACATTAACAGATTTCATCTTTAGAACAGAAGTACCGCTAGTCTTACACGTTCCCCCTGTCTTTAAGAATCCATAAGCTAACTAGTCTGTTGAAAGTTAATTCTTAAATATAATAACGGATAACTAAGCTGTTGAACTTCAGTCTTCTGATGAGTTCCCCCTCAGCTTATGCATCCAAATTAAGTAGTCCTAACTCAGCTCTTAGAGTTGAGAACCTTGCTTCACTTAGAGGTTTAGTGAAGATATCAGCAATTTGATTGTCAGTATGAACATACTCTATCATAACATTGCCTTTTTCCACATGATCTCTAATGAAGTGATGCTTGATCTCTATATGTTTAGTCCTTGAATGACTTGTAGTATTCTGAGTAAGTGAGATTGCACTTGTATTATCACAGTAGATTGGAATTCCACTGATCTTGATGTTGTAGTCTTCTAGTTGATGCTTCAACCAAAGTATCTGTGCACAACAAGCTCCAGCAGCTATATATTCAGCTTCAGCAGTAGATATAGAAACTGAGGTTTGTTTCTTACTCATCCATGAGATCAGACGACTACCTAAGAACTGACAGGCACCTGTTGTGCTCTTTCTGTCAATCTTGCAGCCAGCAAGGTCTGAATCTGAATAACCAATAAGCTCAAACCCAGATTCTCTAGGATACCACAATCCCAATTCTTGAGTGCCTTTAACATATTTCAATATCCTCTTGGCAGCTAAGAGATGAGATTCCTTGGGGTTTGATTGAAATCTTGCACAGACTCCAACTGAGTACATTATGTCAGGTCTGCTTGCTGTTAGATATAACAGTGACCCTATAATGCCTCTATATTTGGTTATGTCCACTGATTTGCCATCTTCATCTTTATCCAAGCGAAGACTTGTAGACATAGGAATAGTAGCAGTAGAGCTAGTTTCCATACCAAACTTCTTGAACAGATCTCTTGTGTATTTTGCTTGATTTATAAAGATTCCATCAGGTAGTTGTTTGACTTGTAAATCAAGAAAATAATTAAGTTCACCCATCATGCTCATTTCAAACTTATTCTGCATCAGCTTGGAGAACTTATCACACATCTGTTGGTTAGTTGAACCAAAAATAATATCGTCCACATATATTTGCACAATTAATATATGGTCTTCCCATTCAATTGTGAACAAGGTTTTATCTACCTTACCTTTATGAAATCCTTTAATTAAAAGAAAATCAGATAGGGTATCATACCATGCTCTTGGAGCCTGTTTCAGTCCATAGAGGGCTTTCTTCAGACGATATACCTTGTCCTCTTCTTGATAGACTTCAAATCCAGGAGGTTGTTCAACATACACTTCTTCTTGCAATTCTCCATTGAGAAAAGCAGACTTCACATCCATCTGATAGACAGTGAAGTTCTTGTAAGCAGCATAGGCTAGAAACAGTCTGATTGCTTCAAGTCTTGCTACTGGTGCAAAAGTTTCATCAAAGTCAATTCCTTCTTCTTGACAATAACCCTTGGCCACTAGTCTTGCTTTGTTTCTGGTGACAATACCTTCTTCATTCATCTTATTTCTGAAAACCCACTTAGTGCCAATTACCCTTTGATGACTTGGTCTAGGAACTAAGTACCAGACTTCATTCCTTTCAAATTGATTCAACTCTTCTTGCATAGCTTCTATCCAGAAGGAATCATTTAGAGCTTCTTCAATTTGCTTAGGCTCTATCTGAGATAGAAAGGTGACAAACATAGCATCTTGTGCAGCAGCTCTTCTTGTTTTCACTCTATCTAATGGATCACCAATCACCAACTCTGGTGG